>VMBQ01013710.1:0-16553 GCA_007657795.1 Dreissena rostriformis | reverse complement strand
GTGAGCGACTCCAGGACCATCATGGTCCTCTTGTTATATATCGTCCGCTACTCAGAAACATAGCATGCGTATTTCAAAGAAGTATTTTTTACTACTTCTCCATATAGGGGCAATTTTTGTTTTCGCTCGCCAGAGACCAGAATGACTCTGTCAGGGTGCGGTATGTAACTGTTTTCTGTCTATTTTTAGAAATCGTCTTTGAAAGAAATCGTAACTAGAGCAATTAGCATAGCTGATATGAACATTGATTTTTACCAAACCAAGAAACATATGATATTATATATATTAAAGTTCTAATTAAACAAAGACAGATCGCATCATTACATCTTTGGGTTTACCACAAACGATATAAACAGTATTCCGACTGCCTTACACAAAGCAGTAAACTAAGGGAGACTACTAAAACGGGTCGGCTATCGTGATATAGGTAAATATCAAAGGGCATCGCACATGACTAATGCTTTATTTTGCATGAATTGTCCGTGCTCTTTTTTTGTTGTTTATTCTTTAATTGATTAAGCACATAGCATATGATATGTTTAACATAGCCTTCATGAACATTCCGCTCAAATTTGTAGCCTATTGTAAATTTATATTAAACAAAATACCACAGAAAGGAGGTTGTGTGTGTGTGCTCAAAACTGTATGAGGTCCTTCTGCGCCTAAGGCTGCATTATGTGAGGACCTGGAGTGTGGCCCAGCACTCCTACCTTATTTGCTGACTAAAATCACGAACGTTGGGACAAATGTTGTTGTGGTCTTGTGCCATCGGGGGAAACCAGAGAAACGGAGGAAACCCCACCTTTCCGCTTAGGTGACCACCAACCAAACTCATATAGGCCGGGAACGGGTCGCCTACGTGAGAGGCGCGTGTGCCAACTACTGTGTTAAACGGACAAGCACAGTGAGGGGTAAGTGTTATTCCGATGTTTATATATATATTGCCTAACATTAAGCAGAATAAGCTTAGACAAGCATAACAACGGCTAGCAATCATTCATTTAAAAACTAAAAACTTGACCATGAACTCCGTTTACTGAAATTTTGTTTTTATATCTTTGAACTAAATGGGAATTGCTTTGCTTTAGAATAGAGACTACATGAACACAATAATATATCTGAGCAGTTTCAACTTTGTTAATGGCGGGTTGAAGCACTTTAGCAGTAATTTTATGCACAATTTAGGCCTTGAAAATCGCTTAATACTGTTACAAAACAAAATTCATATGAACCCCCAAAAATACAAGCAAATTTACATTGAACCTAACTAATGTGATTTGTTGGGCCGGCCTGTTCACTACATGTTTTAAATATCGTTCATATACCATACAAATGTGGCGGATTAAGGCACTTAGCCAGTATATGTCTTTAGGAAGAATTTCCTTTGACTCTCATGTTTACTCTTTGACTCTTGGCATACACGGGTCAGTTTTTGTATGCAAGATTCTAAGTAATAATCAATACAAAAGAAAATGCAACAACACTTAATCTGACCATCTCCCAGAGATATTAGCCTATGAGAAATTAAAAATAAAAAGCAAACTTGATGTGATGTTAATACTGTTTTAAAACAAAAGTTTACACATTCTGTCATTTATTAATACGAAGCTATACATTTGTAATGGGTTGCTTTTGAAAGGCACCAATGAACCTGAACATGCTATGCCGATTGCTAGATCATGCAGTATTGTTTTATTAATAGGTACACCATATGTTTCACAGCTTGACCAAGATGCAGAAGAACGTTTTTATATACACCAAAAATAAAAATAAGATGTAGCAACAAATTTAAAATGTAACATTTTCTTTATAAAAAAGGTGTTATATTGCAGACGATTTGGTTCAATATATATAGCTCAACTAGTCATTTAATAATATATTGTCATTATAACCCAACACCATTACTTGTAACATGAGGTATACTGGATTAATGTTGAACATATTTCGTGTCGGATGTAATTGTTTTTGTATTGGGCAAAGCTCGAATACTACTAAAGGTATCAACTTGAAAGTTCATAAAAGATATGCAGATCTCATTCAGTATGTTCAGTGCACAGTAGCCTCTGGCTTAAATATTGAACAATGAATAATATTAAGTATTGATTTAGATCACTAGTTACATTTTATTAGATACAGTAGATCTTCTAGTATACAATTTTTTATTTTCGTTCTGCAAATGACTTGTTTTTGTATAAACTTCTGCACATCTCTTAGTTTACGAAAGGTTTTGCCATTTTGATAAAAACAGTATATAGAGACAGGTGTTATATAAAACAAGATTAAATAATATTAAAACAAGTTTAATATACGTCCTATAAATTAAAAAAAAAACCATTAACTATATACATGATACAATTGTCTGTAAAGTCAGGGATACACAATATACTGCATATTGTAAAAATGCATATGATACATGAACTATGTAAGAGTCTTTGAATCGATGAGCAACATGTGAATGTTCAGATATATAAATCGTTATGGAGAATGGTATGTAGCCATAAATTGATCATCATTTCTGTTAAGAACCACTAAGCTCGGATGAGATATTGACAATGACAGCCTATCATACTCGTAGAAATCAAACAGGGCGCCAAAGTGAACAGGTTCGATCCCAGTCGTTTCGTCCCTGAGTTTTCTTTTGGTTTCAATGACGACTCGGGAGTAGCCCAGCTTGTGCGACAGTACGGACATTCGCAGTGTGACGGTGACGCCCACGGAAACCACCGAATCACCCACGGAAACCACCGAGTCACTCACGGAAACTACCGAGTCGCCCAAGGAGACCATCGAGGATGAGTTGGACTCTAGATTTAGCCTTGCTGATACGAAGTATTTGCCTGCCTTTCGGATAAACACCTCTCCCTCTTCTTCTAAATGCTGCAGTCCCCCGCTTGTTCTGGTTCGGTTGTTCTTGTTCCACAGAAGAGGATGGAATCCTATATCAAATAACATAGTCAGTTAGCAGTTATTGAGATATAATATACACATTCAGTTCACTAGTGCAGTTGTTAGGAGCAATTGAAAGACTTTAGTCTGCCAGAACATTAATAATCTTTACCTTTTACTTGTTACACTTCGCATATGTTACTTTTATTATAAAAAACTTGTATCTCGAATTTTTTAGTTTGGGACGTTCCTTTATAATACATGTTTTTAGGGAATATGTTTATTACGACATTTTCATTCCGTCGTTTCGAATGTTGTTTTTTTTTGTTGTTGGAAGCAATATTGCACATACTTTCATAACAATTACATTGTAAGTAAGCATGTCCTTTATTTTCAATACAAAGCAAATATTTTATATACGTTGCCTACAGTCAATGGTAAGTAACCTCGTCGATGCACTACCTTGCAATTGTGGTGGTTTAAAGTTCACTACTCCAACAATCAACCCCTGCGGAATGTCGGGCATGTCTTGATGTTGGCATAACGCATCAACCGGAACAACTGTAACGGCAATAAACTAGTAAATTAATACTTTATGTGAAATGTTAATTATTCAGCCTACATTATGAGTATGACTAATAATGAAAGGTGGTCTATAGTTGACGTCTTCCTCGCCAAGCTGTTCTAATTTCATCTAGTATGTTGCGTTGAGAAATATCTTCATCGCCCCCTCCCCCGCCGGCTGTCCCCNCCCCCCCCCACACACACACACATATTAAATGAACGTCATTGTGACCATCTTTTACTAGGTTTCAACGTGAGATCTCTTGAAATTTGAACCTGAATTTCATTAAACTTTATAGTCGGCATATGGTGTTAATGTGCATATTGCCCCGTTCGTTTCATACCTTTCGTTCTGATGTTGTTTTTAATGAGTTGTTGTGCTCTTTTTATTGCGTGTTAAAAATAATACAAATAAATGTTGTGATTAAATATTTTTGTTTCTCGTGCAAGATCATACAATACTGATGTAGCCAAATTTCACACATGTTTGTCCCTAAAAAGCCTTACTGTCGGTTTGTTCTGGGTTTTTAAACAGTGACTGTCATTTATATAAGCAATTGAAATGTTAAATTATGTATTACCATAAGCATAATCCGCATATCATCTCAGCAACTAATTACTTAAATTAACGTAAGCTGTGTATGAAAGAGCGTATGCGTTTACTGCATTTTTTTTTTAAATTATTCACACTTAATTGATGTAACGAGGGATTTCAGAAGTAGATGTACATGCAATGTACACAATTGTTGATTCTAAAAGCAAGGGAGTAACATTTATGCATACAGTTCCTTGGTCATCCATCAAGGTTACACATAATGATCAAAGAGCAAAAGTAACACTTTAAATGAGTTTGCTTTACCTTATTTCCACGCATCGCACTTAATAGGACACAACTTAAGGTCAAATTAACTCGAAAAAAATGTTTAGTTCGCCATCACTCTTCATGTACAATTGCCAAAGCTGCCTTATGCGTCCAGTCGATCTCAAAACCAACGGAGGTGTAATAAAATAGGTTTACAAGAAGAAATATGAATACTTACTGCCTATTAACTGCTCATGGAATATGTCGATAACGTACTGAAAGAAGAACAACATCCATGCTCGTTATGTAATGAGTTAACCCAGTTCGATTGATACGCACAAGTTGCAATCTTATTATAATATTGTTGTTTGGACTTATCCGCATTTATGCGCTATTCTCAATTTAAAAAAAAAGAGTTAAATAATTATATTTATATAATCAACACTTTTGAAATAACATTATTGAACGAACAAAAGTATGTATATCATTTAACTGTTTCCATGGCCCTTCTTTTGCCCAATACCTTTCTAGCAGCTAGTTTGAGAACTTCCGTCGCCTCTCCACAACATATCTTGTCGTTGTCCTTCGATATCAGTCTCTCTACCTTCTCTAACGTCCCCGTCGCGATCTCACGTCTTGTTAAAAGCTGTTCACACTCGCTACAGACGTTCGTTTCGGTGACCGCTGCGTTGGTAAAACGTTTACTCCTCCAAGCCGCTGAGAGAGCCGCAAAAACAATGATCTGTACCATGCAGATCACCACTAACGAAAGATGGATCAAGTCTACCACCAGTCTAGATGACGGCTTCATATCGCTTGTTTTTGTCACTAAAAGGAAATTGTTACACATGTTGATTTTTCATAATGGATCATTTTATAAAATATTTTAAAACATTTTTAATATCCGGGAAAAAATTTAAACATCCAGTAGAAAACAAACTTTTTTGCTTAAGTTGTGTAGTCTATGTGCACGCTTGTTGGATGTGGAAAATAGCGAAAGTATAGCGTTCGAAAACGTTTGTTAATAACACAAAAAATACTTGGTTTTAAGATTTAAATAAAAAAAATCAAATCCGCATTATTAAATAAATATCTTTATGCTGTTGTTTTTGTTTGTGATACAATACATTTGTATAAGGTTAAAGCGAGTAAAGTACTTCCATCTGAAAATTTAAAATGAATGCAATATAAGAGAATAATTACTGTTGGATTTAGTTTTATTTCAGGAACATGTAGTGTTGACCCTGTTCATGATGTAACTATATAAACACATACATACATGCAGGTTTGCATGCATACACACGTAGTAATATTTCTGAGGCCATTTTTCCTTGCTGTACACTAAGTATAAATCTACATTAATGATAAAGGTTAATAAATAAACATCTTTTCGAAATCGAGTTCATATTTATATATAAAAAAGAACATATGTATATGTATGTAAATAGCAGATTTACTTATTTATTAATGCCTTATTTGGTGTGAATGTCAACATACGTAGAACATTAGTACTGAAAAAAATATCGAAAAATACTCAAAGAAAGAACTGTTAAATGCAAGAGACGATTGTCCTTTTCAATCATTTTCATGTCAACATAATTTTAGTTGTGTATTGGTATGCTTACCATTCCTTTTCATTGTGTATTTAAATAAGTTTTTGTTTTGTTTTAAAGCAATTCATGAATTCTTGACAAAGTTCAAGCATTAACTAGTGGATTGTATGTGAGCATTCCTCAGCCTTACTGGTAGCATTAATACAAATTCATATTCACAATTTAATAGCAAGAAAAACAAAACAGTCGCATGACATTTACATGGTTAAAATATATGATAGACCATTTTTTCCGCCATGTTGTGAACTTTGCAATCAGAATTTGAGTGCTTAACGACAAACTAGATGTATGGAACAACATTTACATTGAAATTACAATTGAAGTTATCGATAGTTAAGTTTGAAAGAATTATATATAATTCCTATTTATTTACAAATATTGTTTTAAAGAATTTAAATGTTATTACAAATATACTGCACTTTTGTTTTTGAAATCGGAAGTGGACAATGGTATTTCCAATCTGATTTAGAAGTATACTTAATAATTTGGGAAATATGGTAGCGAATAACTTTACGAACAAAATAATTATCTACTATTATATTGTCTATATACCATATTAAAATTAAATTATATTACTCTGTTTATCACTTTATTTACCTTGGTTATATCCAACAGATTAAATACTTTGAAAATTACCTGTATCCTATTTTTAGATTTGTTTCATATCCGTTGCGACACAATATGGAAATCGAAACTACGTACATGTAGGCGGTGTAAATAGTGACGCATTTAGTACACGAATACATGTAAAGGGAAGTAGAAAACAGTTAAAAACGAGATTATACATTGTATTTCTGTAAACAAAATAATATGACAATGTATAATTTATATAAATATTATAAGAAATAGAGGAATATAGTCTTATTTAAAGCAGTTATTTAATTTTAAAATTAAGAGAGAACCAACATTAAATGTTGAATGCAGGTGATTTATGTATTTTATCTCAAAATATTAACTGATCGGTTTTTGAAAACAATCTTAACTTTACATAAAATAACGCAAACAAATGGCTTAGTAAAAAATACGCATTTATACAAATAACGTAAATTGAAAAATCATTTGTTCGTCTCCAACTGGTTACAGCGAGCACTAGCTATAGGATTACACTCCGTCTGTAACTTCTGTCTGTCTACCTGTCCGTCCGTCTGCAAAAAAATGTTCGTGTGATTTCTAAAAAGGTAGATAAAATCATTGGACAAAAACTGATTTGCAAAAACTGAAAAAGTAAATGAGGTATCATCATGAAACTGTCTTTTTTTTAAATCTGTTTGTCAATCCATTCCTCTGTTCATCCCTGCGTATGTCAGTCCGTCTTCAAAATCTCAAATAACAGTTCATATATAATGGAATCCTGCAATTTCTCAGAAAATGATAAAGATTTTGGAAACATTTGATATAGATATAAAGCGCCCTTATGCACGACCTATCGGTTTTCAACAATGGTCAAATTTCAGTACACGGTTACTACAAATAAAACAAAACTTAATGTTGTTATTACTCAACAATTACATAAGATATGTTAAAAAAAAATCTACAATTTCTTACTCTACAAATCTTCAACTCTTCAGATGAAATGCTGTATTAAGTTAATGCACAATTTTATTTGGTAGGGGTATGCACACGAACGGTAGTGGGCTTTAGTATTGCCTGCTATAGTGTTAAGGCCTTTTTACAAAAGACATTCTATCAACACAATCAGAAACGCTTTTTTTGTTTATCTTCACAAATAAGTTAATATATTTGAGAATACTTACTGGCAGATAACTGCTCAGAATAACATTCCACGAAATGTATATTATTTTTTATGTTGTAATGAATTTAACTTAGAAGACGAATACCATTTTTAAAATATATGGCGCTGTTACACTGATTTAACAAAAACTATATTAGCATTATATTTTATCTTAACCCAACTATATATGTAAATTCCATAAGTTATTAGTCCCATGTAAGTAATTTCCAATGTATGTTAATATGTCGAAGAAGCTTTGTTATAAGAAATAATATCCTAAATAATACTGTTTAATTCATTTCATTACAGCCTTAATAGAACTTACGTGTTTTTGTCATCGATTGTGTCGTTTTTTTTTATTAAATGAAAATTTTATTTTAAATAATGTTATGTTGTTATACATATTTACTTAAAAAAAAATAATGTGCATATTTTAGTAAGAAAACGATGCACTGTTGTAAAAGTCTGAATACACTGTATGTCTGTCTCTTACTCTGGTAAGGCCAAAAAAAAATAGGTCCGTTTCCGGTCTTCTTGGGAAAAAAACAGGGTCGGTAGGTAGGGATTTTTTTTTTTTTTTTTGTCTTTCGGGTACTAGAATGGAGAAATGAACCGAAATAAACGAAAATGAACATTTTTTTTTTTTTTGGCGACCCCAATAAAAAGTTGAGGGTCGGCGCCGATTCTGGAGACACGGTCGGGCGACCGGAAACGGACCTATTTTTTTGGCCTAATATATCCAACGCAATACAACATTGCTGGCACGTTTTTCAGGACGAATGTAAGGATGTCATCAACTGATCATTGTCATTGTTGAGAGCAATCAAGCTCGGATAAGAACTTAACAGAGAAGGTAAGTTAAACTTGTGTAAATAAAACGAGGCACAGCATTTCTTGTCCTCTCTGTTACTTTCTAATTACTAGAAAGATTTTAACGTGAATTCGTATTTTTATTTACCTCGAAAACACGTGTGTTGAGTAAGCGAATCTTTTTCACGGTCACCTGTGAAACAGTTGGAGTAAATAACCCCCAATACTGTCCATATCTAGTCATAAATAATAAGACCGAGATAAAGATTCTCTTACCTGGCACAACAGGATCAGATCAGATGAAAACTACCAAAATCAGAAAGTTATTACTGGAAGTTTTTAAAAGTTAGGGTTAGGTCCTGATATGGAGGCCTGCAACTGGTAGCAGTTGGATATGATAACGAAAAATGTAGATAGCAAGGCTGCACTATTTACAAGAAAGATTATTGTATCATCATTCCAAGCATAAAGATGTGTGTCTTCATGTTGTTCACTTCTTTAAATAAATAATTATCAGTGAAACTCGGCAATTATTCGGTCATTAAACCATTTAATATAATTATATGCTTCAGAAATTCAATGTTAATATGGGACAATTAATAATGGTGAAATATATATACTTTATATAATCCTTTATATACAAATAAACAATCAATTAATTCTGAATAATTTATTTACATGATTGATTTAACACTAACAATCCATAATTATGGATATCAAATGTAACAAATATGAATTTTAGTATAAATATAATTATAAAGCACTTTACTATAAAACTGTTAATCAACTTCAACACCAGAAAGAACACAACAGAAACCCTAATGTGGTTTCTCATTTCATTAACTAAACTAATGATGAGATATAAATATCTAACGCTAATAAACATAAAATTGTAAACACACGGATGTTCATATCACAAGTATTTTGAAGTTTTTGATTCATTTACCAATGAAAACAACTATTTCAAAAAAAGACACAGTCTAGTTCAAACAAGAACGGATTCTCATCTAGAAAAGCATATGTATTTATAGGAATGTATGCAAAGTGTATTTTGATTTTATTTGACGCATAATGAAATGCTATTCAACTTTTAACAAGGTGAAAACTGTAATTAAGTGGTTTTTTGATTACTGAGAAATAATCGATTATTGAGAAATACTGACCAAAACCATGTGAAGATATTTTGAATACAACATGTTGTTTAAACGTACATTTCACAACAAAATAATGGGGTACATTACGAAATAAAAACATTATTTTGTTGACATTGTTTTAAAACATGTGATATTAGAACATAGACCAGTATGCATACCAACATACCTGGAGGAACAAGAAAGAAAAGGAGTTGTGTTTACCTTGATAATACAAAATTTACAGCATATGTAACTCGATGTTGGCAAGGAACTTTTTTCTTGCACATATGTAAAATAATTATGTTATTACATTTATTATATTTGTATTTTTATTGATGAATGGTTAAACCATTATCAACAAAAGGAAAAATAAGCTTCACTCTTTTTGCCTAATATATTTTTAGTATAATACATATAATAGTGTATTGATATTTTATTGATGAATAGTTTTATTTGCAAAAGGCAAAACCATGCAAATAAAAGTTTTAAGGAGTTGAACAAAGTGGTGATTCTATGGTTTGGGAAAGGTAAACTGGTATACAATTATATACAATTCACACAGTTTGGTGATCCAGCACCAAATAGGCTACATACCGGTACACATTGGATGTGCTATACAATTTGCCAGTTATGACTGGTAATTCAAAGACTGAATAGACCAATAATAGGTGTATAATAGGTTGGTACATAATATCACACAACTGAAATTTCCAAGCAAATGACTTCATTTCTTGGAGAAAAAAAAACGACAAATGGCAAAAATCATGGTGGGGCTGGTGTGAATTAACAAAGAAAAAACAACTCATTTTTTTCCACATTGAGGTCAGGGTTTTGATGAAAATTAAGAAATTAAAGATTATTTAAAAATGAGCTGCTATAAATAATACAACTTAATTACCTTTTTGGCAAGCAGATTATTATACTGGTAACTTTAACTTGAATTGCAATAGATAAAAAATCATCATAGTAATTAACATACATGTTTGCAAATATCTATGCTAACTACCATCTAAGATCTGTTTTATATCCTTGATTATACGACATAAATATCATATTTTAAAGTTTTGAAACAGAACTGGATAAACACTTATAACACAAATGTACAAGGTTTGCTTCATGTATGTTTGTTTTTTACTTGGTTGTTATCAGTGGAAAGCATTACATACTCATTAACCCTTTGCATGCTGGGAAATGTGTCGTCTGCTAAAATGTCGTCTGCTGAATTTCTAAAATCAGCATTTTCTTCTATATTTTTTCAAAGAATACTATCAGAATAGCAAACAGTTTGGATCCTGATGAGACGCCACGTTGTTTGGCGTCTTATCTGGATCCAAACTGTTTGCAAAGGCCTTCAAAATTCGGTTCCAGCTCTGAAAGAGTTAAGAGCATTTCAACTTTAGAAGTGATAGACTAGAAGTACAAGCAAAAATGATAACACAGTTAGGCAAGCTTACTATGTAACATGATTTAAATCAATATGTTAATTGTACCACCTAACAATTGCTAAAAAAAAATCAAATATTCATTTTGAACAAAAATCTGTCCACAGATTCAAAAAGATTATCAAATGTTTCTTTTATACCCTCTACAAACTTCATTTTTTAACTTAATTCTGTTTAAAGCGTTGTCGGAACAAACAATTTAACACAGGATCTGTACATGCACACACTCCATGTAAAATTATCCTGTCTGTGCAACTGGACGTCCACTGTGTTTATGTTTGAATGAGTCTCATTTTGGGAAAACTGGGCTTAAAAAAATGCATGGGCATTAAGTGTCATCCCACATAAGTCCACACAGGCTAATCAGGGACATCACTTTCCGTTGTTTATGGAACTTTTCGTTTAACGGAAGTCTCTTCTAAAAAAATAATCCAGTTTAGACAGAAAGTGTGAACCCTGATTTGCATGTGCACACGCATTAAGCCAAGTTTACCCAGAACGCCGCTCGAATGATACACTCTGAATAGCAGTGTAGGAACAACAATTTTAACACAGCCATTGCTGAGTGAACTTCAGTGAACGTAGAATGATGTGTTGACTTTAAGAAGGTGGGTCTTTGGGTCCCAGGTCCAGATATCCTCGGAGTGGCCGATGTCGTAGAAGAACGGTGGGTAGGCGAACATGATGTCTTGGCTGTCCGGTATGAGCACTTCCATTACAAATGACTGAAATAATGATATAAGAATGATTGAAATGATAATATACGAATGATTGAAAAAATAATATAAGAATGATTGAAGTAATAATATAAGGATGATTGAAATAATTATATGAAAATGATTGAAATAATAATTAAAGAATGATTGAAATAATAATTTAACACATAGCAAGATTAGTTTACGTTTATTTTTTTTATTTTTGCTCAAAAGAATTGAAGGCCTTCTGAAGTCCGTTTCCTGGGTAGAACCAGTGCTTGGTGTCCAGGCTTGGTGTCTCAATAAGCAGAGGACTGAAGATGGGTTTAATTATTTGTTTCTAATTTTATGTATTATGCTTCACTGTAAATGATTGTTTATATACAGCTCATACTACATGTATAAACCTTTCAATGATACTGTGAAGACTGCACAGGCTGATCGGGGACAACACTTAACACACATGAATTAAGCCCCATTTTCCCAGTTTTTTCAATTAAAGAATATCCCTCGGCTAGGCCTTAACCTGAGGGCACAGCACGGTCGCCCCAAGGGACCACCCTGCCCCCCATAATAATGCCTTTTTTGTTATCTGATCACATTATAATGCAGCAAATTTAATTTGTAGTTTCAATAAATTGACTTCATTTTCACAACGAAAATTGTTTTATTAATCATAGAAAAATATTTTGAAAGAAAATACATGCAATATAAAATATATATAATGCTATATTGAAAATATGCCACAGGGATATAATGAGGGGGCGCGCTTATGTTCTCTTTGAGAAAAGAGCATCCAGGGCCATCGATCTGCATTTTTTAGGGGCATATCGGCCCCTTCCCCCATCAAAAAAGTATACTTTTTTCCCCTGTTTTTTTTTTAATTCCCCATAGAGAATTGTTTAGAAAGAAGTGTCTAATGATTATATTATATCTTATTTTTTTTCAAGTACATCAGGTCAAAAATACTTAATTATGAAAAAAAGCAATGAATATAGTGCAAACATGTACAAATGAAGTAATTAGATAGTAAGTAAAAAAAACTCCCCATAAAAGGGAAACGGTGCAAAAATTTTCCCCAGTGAGGGATGTGGGTAGCTTCCCCTGATGGCCAGAGGGCCCTGACATCCTGCCCTTTAAAATCCTTGCTTAAGCACTGAAGTAGCAGTGTTTTTTTTCATTGAAAATCGGGGCCGGTATCCAGCCCCATTGGCAATGGAAAAAGGTATATATTTTTCCCAAATGGGATCTAAAATTCCCAATTGAGGTTTCAAAAAATAAATAAAAACAATTCAACATTTAGTTTATCTCCCATCCAGCTCTATAAGTTGAACCTCAGTAAATAACATAATCTTGAAAACACTTTGTTCTCAATTTTGAAGCATTTGTAAGCAAAACAACAACTACACTATTTTCCCAATTTTGGTCAAAACACCGCGATTTTTCCCAATCCAAAGGGACCCGGCCCCATTCCCAAAATGGTGAGAAAAAAAACACTGGAAGTAGAATACCTGTCTAGCTCTCCACAGGATGTCTAGCTGCAGAATAAAGAGTGCAAACATGAGAGCCACGCACAGCATGGACAGGAATCGAAGAATGAGCTCATTGCGAGAGCACCTGAAAATACATCAAGTTTAGCAATCATTTTCAATAAGTTTTTAGTGAGCTGATCTCCTTGTCAGCAGGGCTGTATGCATGTGCGTAAAGTGTCACTTAGCAAATATACACGAAAAACATGATACAATATACATCCAAATAAATCTGGGAAAACTGGGCTTCATGCATGTGCGTAAAGTGTCACTTAGCAAATATACACGTAAAACATGATGCAAGATAACCAAATAAATCTTGTTCTGTGAAAACTGGGATTCATGCATGTGTGTAAAGTGTCTTCCCAGATTAGCCTGTGCAGTCTACACAGGCTAATCAGGGACGCTACTTCCCGCTTTTGTATGGTAATTTTTGTCTAAAGGAAGTCTCTTCTTAGCCAAAATCAAGTTTAGGCGGAAAGTGTTGTCCCAGGCATTTAGCCCCTTTTTCTCAGAGCGCTGCTCAAATCATTTACATCAGGCAGTCCATGGAATGGAAATGATGTTGTTGTTGGGAGAGGCATTCATGACATAATTTTTCTAGCCAAAATCAGGACATTTTGTGAGAATTTTCCGGACCTTGTGGCAGGACACCTAGAAAGGAAATCATTTCAGTTGTACTGCATGCTTACCACAAACCACCTCCTTTTTAAATACAATTTGACCACCTATTGGCATGAAATGTGTTTACAAATTTCATATATGTACATCTGTCAATGTTGGCGCATAATGCGCTGTTCTTATAAGATATTTCATTGTGTAAACAATCAACCTTAACAAGTGAATTTAACATGTACTGGGTTGAAACAGTTTTCTGAAAATGGGGCAAAAGTTATAGAATAATGTTCAGTTGTAAATTATAAAAACTTATTGGTCTTTATAAAGTAAGTAATTTTGGACAAAATGTTGTTTCAGGACTGTGGGACAAAAATCACCATGGGCATGTATGGGAATGTTTTACAAAATCCAGCACTTAACTATAAAACAAAATATAATTTAAAGTATTTACTTAAATTTTATTGTTTAACTAAATGACCAAACATTTAAACAATAATAATACATTATTATCATTTGCTAAATGAAGGACCAATAACAGAAGACAAATTTGTGAAGTAAAATACTCGAGATAATATATATGAATTATCCTTCAAGAAACAGTTTTAGATGTACTAAATGTCTACATAATCAGCCCTGCTGTTGGGCTAGCCCTTTAGCAATTTGGTTAGAGTGTCAGGTAATCATACCGGAGACAGGATCTCAGGATTTTTCACTTTTGTGAACCTGATTGATCATACAACCAGACATGGCAAAATATTGTCAGTCCAATGGACATTGATAATTTCAAAAGGCAGGCAGTTAAGTGCATGATCACCAGACTTACTGTCCTTTTTACAAATAAATTAATTAATTATGTTCGGTTACCGGTTTTATGATTTCTGGCCATTATGAAATCTTTAACATTCTGAAGTGACATCAGTAGTTTAAGTGTCTCATTGCGTATGCAGATCATGTCAAACATTGATGTTAAGATAAATTAGGGAATTATTCAAAATTATCAGTTACATGATTTGTAAAACCTTGTCTAGTTTTCAAGAAAATTGATGACAGAAGAGTTATGTTTGAAAGTAAAAGAAAAAATGTAATCGTCCCTATCTCTTTGTTATAGGACATATTTAGCACATGCACAGTTGAGGCTGGTTAAATTTATGTAGTGAAATAAGGTCACTTGCTGTTGGGCTAGCTCTTAAGCGACGCAGTTAGTGTCTGACTAGTCCAACTTGTTGACACTCTCAAATATCAAGCTACTTTTTATATGGGTAATATTTGGAGCGTACAACGGGCGAACGATTCAAAATGTGGTGGAAAGTTTTCCTTCTTTGTCTATATTGATGCGCAAGGAATTTGGTGCGCAACATTCAAGCCCCGATATCAGACAGTTAATATCAACGGATTGCAATAATATTTACATACCTGTGTAGATAATTCATTTCTCGATAATGTTCCGTAAGAATTATGTAATGACACTTTCAATTTTGCACGCCTAGGCAATTTAAATCAACACACTATTCACATTTTCCATTGCTATCGCTGTGCCCGTTGTAAACCGCAGGTAGATTTTAATCGATAACGCAGCCTATTACACCGTAATGCCTTCTTCTGATTGGTTGATATTTAAATATTTCATAACATGGCGAGAGGTCAGTGATTGTATTGCGATTTAAGCAGAAGTTTAACTGAAACAAATTATGCCTTTTAACTTCAATTCCACGATATTTGAGGTAAAAATGGACTTCTAAACTAAAACTTTATGAGTTGGTAATGGTATTTTGCAATTTTAAGCATATTGATGAAAATTTAAACTTTCTGGTATCCACCACGTAACTGGTCGTTTGCCGATAAGACGTTCCAAAGAATTTAGCCCGTATAAAAAGTATTTCTAAATTCTTGGCAACGTCTTATAAATAAGACTAGTGTCTGACTACCACCTTGGAGGTCGTGGGTTCAATCCCTCCGCTTGAGCTCTGTATTTTCACAATAATGACGACGAAGCAAAAAATAACTGTGAATGGGGACATGGGTCTGAGCTTGAATAATGGTTTCTGGGAGGGCAATGCGGATGCAAGACATGCTGTAGCGGGCGTGTCTGGGCCTTGAAACATTAAGAGGGCAAGATAACGTCACTTCCAACAGCCTTGCTGTTGGGCTAGCTCTTGAACGAGGCGGTTAGAGTGTCTGACTACTCGGGAGACCCGGGTTCAACCCCCCCGTTGCAGCTCAGGATTTTCACAATATTAATAAGTGGCCTGTACTTTTCTCTCAATAGGACAGTCTGGCCTATAAATAGTATAAACGGTAATGGTAAGTTTAACCAGAAATGTTATCATGCATAATGCCAAACCTTTTCATAAGTAATTCGTGTGCTTGGTGGTCATTTGATTCTGTTTCATCGTCTTCTTCCTTCATGATTTTGTCTTCATATTGTTAGCTGTCAAATTTTGACATAAAATGGCACATTTGAGAGTACTCGCCCTTTGTTTTGGAAGAAAACTGAGCATATCCGAACGGTTTACGTCGTATCGCACCCGCGACGGTTTGTACAAACTGTTTCGCTGCTCTATTGTTTAATCTCAAATTAAAATTATCCATAGGTTTGATGCAATCGAATTCTATAACACAGGATACTTTATAATGACGATGATAATTATGATGATACTAGTAGTAGTAGTAGTATTAGTAGTAGTAGTATTAGTATTAGTAGTAGTAGTAGTAGTAGTAGTAGTAGTACT
>VMBQ01013709.1:0-15955 GCA_007657795.1 Dreissena rostriformis | reverse complement strand
TCGCACACAGTTTGAAGTCATATTGGACTCGCCTAACTGTGCGCTCGTCCAAATATATCTCCGTATTGTACAGTGAAACGTCTAATAACCTATAATTATATTTCTATTAAATAATAATGTAGTTAGAATACTAGCATCACATGACACTCATCTGTTATTATCGTATCTAATTTTATATTATCTTAAGATCTAGAGTGCGCACTAACGTTTCGAAAAATACCGTAATGGAATACTAGATATGAATACAAAGCAAAGGAACTATCAATCGCACAATGAAGATATTTGAAATGGCGATACAGTAAAGAATAACATTTAACATTAGTAAAATCTATAATATTTGAGCAATGTCCATTTAAATGTACATGTAATGTACTTGTAGCATACGGCGCTATAGAAATAAACATCGATGAATTGCATCTTGGTATAAGTGTAAAATTTTCACAACAAAACTGTTAAAGGTAGCACAGAGATTACTATATATATAAATAATTGTGTTTTCTTTTGAATGCGCATGTTATTAAGATTTTATTTTATATTTACCGTTAAGTAGAAAATGTATAGTCGATGTAATTGTGTATTAGAAATACAATAGATTAACTAGAATTGGATGCATTTAACGTTTGAGTTTCATCAGATGGACGTTATCTTTGCTTAACATTAAAGAAATGTAGTACGTGCGTCTATGAATGTCAATACGCGCCACATGAGCGTAACCTTTTCTGGAATAGGATATGATCTGCCTAAATATGTATTTTTGGTACTAACTTCGTTGTGTGAGTTTATTTTTATGTAATGTCATTTGAAAAGTAATGTGCCAAACTCAATCGATTATTAGACTCCTAAGCCTGCGTTATTGCTATTAAAAAAGTCCTTAACATGTCTTATAAACACACTTATGTTCGTATGTTCGCTGTTTAACGTTCCTAAACAACTGTGTGTGTAGGTCTAAAGAAGTGTTGTCGTTACCGTATAACAGCATCGTGCTGTAGTAACAGCGCATCGCAACTCCAAATTGGTGTTTATTTGTCGCTTACGAAACAAAATAAGTGTATGTCTACTACCACTAGGGTGGCTGATTTATACCATATCGTTCTTGTGTATTGGCGGGTTTCATAAACATACATGCAGCACCGACAAAAAGGCTGCCAGTGCGAATCTTATGAAATTCATCGCCACTTCTATCGTTCTGACGATTATATTTGTCGTTCTGGCGTTTTGTCGTATTGGTGACTTTCAAACCCGACAACGCGAAAACATGAGAAACGACTATAATACCCGCTAATACGAAACCAAGGGCGATAATACGACGTTTCAACCGTTGTTGTTGTTGTTCTGTTTGTAATTTTCTCCTTTTGACATGTTGTTGTGTTATCAATTTTCAACCCAGCAGATACNTTAACGTGTAATGAACTTCAATATAAACGTGCCTATACAGTATCGAGTGCTGACATCTGCCGCTAGTTGTATGGCGTTTATCTTTACAATAAAAATAAACGACTAATTAGTTTATCTAAAGAGATGTCCAGATGTTACTCGCGGAATTGACAAACAAAGTCAATGGTTTTCTAAAATGCGATGGTGCAATGCGGTACATTGCACATACACTATATCATTACCACTAAACAACAATAGTAAAATGCGCTAGATTAACCAATACCAGGGAAACCGAGATGTTACAAAACCTACAAGCCTCTCACAGTTAATCTTTGACAAGTACAAACAAACTTCATCACGATTAATTGACACCTTATGTGATAAGCAAGTATAACGAAGTTCCCCAAAGGCGCAGTTCTATGGTTTGCTTCGGAAATCCGACATAACAACAGATGATCACAAATATGTAAGCAAATAAGCACCTCAAACACTTTCATCGCGAGGCATTTACATAAGTTAACATCAACGATATACTGTAATTAACGGTTTTTTCGCGCTTTGAATATATAAATTGTATACAAATTCTTTCTTGACAAAATGGCCTTGATTATGATCATACATTATTTGGTAGAAGACATATTGACCGAGGCGCATCAAATCATAGTATATGTTTCTGCAGTCAATATTGGTTTTATGTTTGTCTTACTGTGAACTGGTAATCTTTAACTTAATTTCGATAAAGCGATGAAATGCACACCACAACGTTTTTAATTGTGAATAATATCAACGACATTACATCAATAATTGATGCTTTCCGGCTGCTATTGCACAGACGATTATTTCAAGCGTCTAGAAACGTATATCAACGCGAGCTTGTTAAAGAAAAAAATATATTAAGCTTGTAAAACCGGAATAAATACTATATTTATTGTTGTTTAAAGACCAATGTCCCAACAATTTAAATTTCGCGTATTTCTATATTATTTAATAAATATGTCTATATTATATATAAAGAAGTGAAACTCCAGAAGCTGCAGCAGTATTGCATTTCTATCATACACACCTAATATAGCGTATTTTTAATATAAAATACACGGTATATGATTGGAATTCAGTATGTTACAGGGTTAAATATTTTCCGTATTCAAAGGATAAAAGCAATGGACTTTCGAATGACGAAATTTATGTACAGCTGAGAATGACGCCATAATGACAGGTCATGTTCGCGTCCTTCAACATCAACGCGGGGAATCACGTGGCCAGATTCGATAAAAAATGGCCGCCGATACCTTGCTAAGAGGCAGAAATTGAGACTTCGAACAGGTACATCTACCTTATTACTTACTTGTTTTTAATCGGATGACGCCTATGATAGGGCCAGCCGGAAGAGGTTTCAGCGAGTATCAACCGTTTTCCTCTGGTTGATATGAGTGTGGAGAATATTCATGGAATATTTCGCGAATTCCTGAACCGTCAATTGTCATTGAACACGACAAAATTACAAATCACAGTTTTTACACTAATTAGCACTGTTTAAGTACCAGTTGTTCATGTGGACGCATTTTGGTTGACAAAAAATAGATAACTCGATTGCTCATGGCGTTATTTTAAAGGTAAAGTTGTGTTTCGAGTGGTTTTGACGATTGTTTTTGAGCATGGACATGGTCCTTATACACGGACAACTTCTTGAACAACGCACATGTCAAGGAATACCGTTTCCTCCGCCCTATAAGTCTAAAAAAAAACTCGCATTGTCATGTTCTGGTACATGTAGCGATACATATCTTATGTAAAGGCAATGTAAATGTTAGTTTCGTATACGAAATTGGCTATCTGGATCGTCAAAATGGTATTTTCAATATGAATTGTAATGCTAGCCTGTTTCAGTGTAGCTGCTTTATGTTATGGCTTGCAAGTATTTGAAAATGTTGTTTTTCCTCCAGACAGTTTTATTAATTTTTTTTTTTTTTTTTTTGGATTGATGTTTTTTGCTTGAAGACATCTCTTCAGGATATTGGCCCCGTTTCATAAACGTTCGTACGCACGGTTTCTTTCGTAAGTATACTTACGCAGTTCGTAAGAAAATCCGAGCGTTTCATAAAAAAAATTACTTATGTAACCATCTGCTACGAATTTGTAAGTTCCTATGTAAAAGTTACGAATGGTCAAGGGCTGTCGTAGCGTTCGCAAATATGGGCGCCATACCAGAGTGAATGTACAGCATTCACAAATTTTACAATATAAAAAAAAAACGATTTTAAGTGCATTTTCGACAAACGAGCATGACTTTTCTCTTGAAAAAAAAGGTTAAATGTTCTTTATTTATCTTTATGAAGTACATTATAGAGAGCACAGTTGTTTTCCTTGTTAACAACATCGCGACCAAAACAACAATGTCAAATGTAAACCAAGTTTAATGGATTGTTTATTTCTGCTTTGGTAAGACATATTTTCTAATTTAAAAAATATTTTGTACAAATTAAGATTTTTATTTCATATGTCGGGCAAATATATCAGGGAAAGGACCTGACAACTTGCACAGATGCATCTTGGGTGAAAGAAGTGATGATCACTTGGGCAACAGATTTTTCATCTGCTTGTAAGAACTTATGTTTTGCATATAGTGACTGGTATAATTCGTACCCCTTTAAATGAGTCTTTGTTACTCCGGTTTTACTAAATGTATGCATCGGAACACACCAAAAGTACAAATATTAACACTATTTTTTATTTGAATGTTAAGTTAATTTTAAAAAGAAGTTTTAATTAAGAATTTTGATGTGTAGGGAACCCATTTAAGACAAAGATTTCATAACATATATAAATAAATAAAGAAACTTGTACATGCTAAAGTTTGGTGTATCCTGATGATTACCAGCCATAAGAGTTTCAACCATGACTGTCAGTTTGGTTTTATTCCAAATTATTTTAAGATACATTAGTAGGATTACAGTACATTTTTGCACTGATACTTTGTTATGTTCATTTTTTATTTTCAGAAGTGTTGATGCGGAATCAGTCAAAGGATTTGCTGTAACTGTGTACGCCTCTTCACTATGTGGACATAAAGCGCTACAGCGTGTTGGAGATTAAGATCACCATGTACTGTTGTAATGGAGAAAATCTGTGAATATTCATTCTAACAATTGAAATTCAAACCTGAAATATAAATTAGAAAACATTTTCATGTTCATGCTGGAATTTTATTTGAAGTTTTAAACTACAATAATTGAGAATAATTATTTTTTAAACACAAACACAGTTTTATTATAGTAATAATTGTATAAACTTAAGAGAAATTAGTGTTAAAGTGATGTATTTAATTTAATGGTTGACCTATGTAATACCACAACTATGTTTTTTATGTTGATTGTAAGGGTAATCAAAATAACAATAAGCTGACTTTAAGGGACTTGTTCACAGATTTAGGCATTTTTTAAAGTATGTCATTAGAAGCCTTAAATTGCTAGATTCTGAGATTGTAACCTCAAAATAGAATTTTTGAAGAGATAAAAACAACAGAAAAATATAAGTACCCATGGGGGTCCTTAAATTATTTTGCCTTTACACACGGCCATCCTGAATATTATATTTAAGCATTCATTTTATACTTGATATATGTGATCCATGTGAAATAACAAAATTTAACAGAATGAACAGAATCATAAAAAATTATGCAATCATTACTCTTTATAAGTTTATCCATTACACATGATGATCACTCATAAAATAGCTATATTTTCAGTTTGAGTCTAAATCATTAGTGGCATTTTGCTCCCTGATTTACAGTATTCTCTTTTATTTTGTATCTGGGACTAAAGTTTAGAAAATGGTTATTTTTACTTTCTGTGCACAATTCCCTTTGATCTTTATTCATATTTTTGTGCTGAATGGAATGCCTAATACCATTTCAATAGTAAATGAGATTACGGGTAAATACTTGTTAAACAATAAGACCAAACAATTTGCAAAGCCCTCTTTATTGTGTCTCAAATTGTGAAAAGCAATTCTCTGATTTTTATGTTTTCTACCATTTAATTACTTTTTTTTAGTTATAATGCCTTACTTACTATAAGTAAATGTAGTTTGTGTAAGTTTTAAATGCATTCACTTGTTCAAATAAAACAATTAATATATAAAAATATACATTTGTTTGTGTTGTGTAGTACATTTGCTTTCATGGCAACCAATTTATTTAAATAGTACCATTGTTATTTTTCTACATTCAAAACAACAAATTAACTGAAAATATTAACATGGATGTACTTTTCAATTATGTCATTAATTATAAAACAATATAAATACACAGGTCCTAATTAAAGAGATTGTTTTTATATAAACTGAATTTAGTAGTTTTTTTTCTGAAAATAGTGACTATTTCCAAAAATATTTCAGTCATGATGTTGGTAAAGCAATATATGCATGTTAACAAAAGTTGATCTGAATCAAACACAACTTTCATGGAACAATGAAAATTATCACAGAAAAACAAAATAGTGTTTCCGCTTAGATATCAACTATTAACTAAAAATCTATTATTGTTGTTCATTTGAAACATGATGAGTTTCAAGCCTTTATAAATATGGTAAAAAGATGTTGAGTTGTGATATCATAATTTGGATCTACCACCACTGGATAAAATTTGCAGAGAACGAACGTTTATTTAATCGCGGTGGAAGATCGATACTATTTAAAAATCAGGCGATTCTCTTAGATATGCAATTTATTCGGCTGTCTAAGATACTGGTTAAGCTTTGAACTATCTTTAAACCTCCAATAGTGTACACAGACCGTTATTGGGCGGTGGAAAAGCTTTAATAATGGTTCATATATACTGTTTTGTAGTTTGTATTGTTTAGGAAATCGAAATATCGCCTCAAATAGAACGATGTTGAATGTTTACACAAACGTATATCCTTGATATAGAATGAATTCCTGGAGATTGATTAACACCTTATGCCATTCTGCATTTACACAATGTTCAAGGCTAATAAATAGTTTATTGGGGTCTGAAACACATTTTATTGTAGCATGGCTCTGGCATTTGTTATTGGTCAGTGTATAGTCACGTTACAATAGTATTCAAGTAAATCATGGGAAAGGGATAACTACAACGAGCGAGGCCTGGTATGGTATTGCGCAAGGGTGGGTTAGAGGGTTAGGGTTAGGGTGAGGGTTAGTGTTAGGGGTCGGGTTAGGGTTTGGGTTAGCCTAAACCCAACCCTATCCCTAACCCGACCCCTAACCCTAACCCTTACCCTAACCCTAACCCAGGGTTATCTCCCCTATACCAGGCCTCGCTCGTTGTAATTGTCCGCTTCCCGTAAATCATGATGCCAACTTTCTGAAACAATCTGTTTTTTCTTTGAATGTGCACGAAGAGAAACGGAGAGTAAAAGTATAAAAAAACATTGAATACAATCGAAAAATATGTCCTGGTTTGTAATGTCCAATTAGACCATCTCTTTGTAGAATATGTGATTGAAGATGCTAGAAGTGTTTTTTAATCTGAACGGATATTATGAATATTCATAATGCACGTCAAGCAGTGCAAATTCTGTTCACAAAATTGTTATTCCTGCTATAATGGAGACTATGATTTTCAATATATTACAGTGCAAATCCATAAAAAGTCAATGAAACAATACTGTTTAACAAACAATCTGAACTTTAAGCAATTCGATCATTACTATGCATAGATACACGTGTTATACATTACTTGTGTGTGAATCTAAGACGGTCATAAGCTTATACTTGTTCAAGAAGTAAACAAACAGTGCTCCGGCTTTTTTAATGTAATAATTATATTAAGTACGTAACAGGAATACCGTTATTGCACTATATTTCAATACAGGTTTTGCTAATGGATGAAACCCTAATAGCCACATTATTCCCCTTTATTAATACCGCCTGAAGCAATAAGTTCATTTCATCAGGATGCCTCCTGAAAATGTTAAGACCAAAATAAATTAAACATAAATGTTATCAGTGTAATGTGTGCCTTATTAACTTGCAATTTGCTTTGAAGTTTATTGATACTTTAGAAGATTCAATATGATATAAGGCTTGCAATTAACAGTGTGTTTATGATCTCTATGTCGAAAGTTAACAATAAAAACGTAATCTTATTATTGAAAACACTTGGTAGTTGTGTCCGCTAGTGTGAAATTTGCCTAAACACAAGTGCTTCAATCAAACTAGCAATCGATATGGCAAAAAGTTGTTTGAAGTTAAGAGCCATTCAGTGATATGATACTTGTAGATTTTCTAAAACGATCAAGGAGCATATGTCGTTTGCGTTCATTTAACGTTAATCTCATTCTACAAATTAGTTAGTCAATCAATTAAATAACACTTCATGTTAATTAACTGCACGTGTATTTTCCCACACATGAAGACAGAAACAACAGTCATAAGATGCAACTCGCAATCTAAGTATTTGATACAAGTTGACATATTCTTTAGTTTATTTTATCGGTTCGAGTCAATTACAACTAGACGAAAATACGTTGATTTATTGTTTTGTTCGGTTTATATTTCATTTCGTTCGAGGAGAATTGGGATCGGAAAGTGAAAGTAAGATACCGTTTACCATTACATCAGTTAAATGTACCTTGTTATTATTATTGTGTATTACAATTACCAATCCAGTCATGCTGAAAGTTAAGTGTTTCTGACTGTGTGTTCTTTTTTTGTAACATAAAACAACGACCATTCAGTAAAAACGATTGTTCAGTAAGGGTCATTACTAAGAGTTGCTTAGCTATGCAATAAATGAATAGCGTATACTATTTATCACTTGTATACAACGTGAAGATGTATAATATTTGAGATTGATTAGGTTATTTAGTTAAGTATATACGAGTATTTATTTAGATATATTAAGAAGAAAAGATGCGAATGACCTAAACATTAAAAACGATACGTATTGGGAGGTCATAACGACTAGAATGTCAACACTCTGTCATCCTAAAATTCATTCAACTTGTGGTTTTGAGAGTGAAATGAAATAATATGGCATTCAAAGAGAATATTGAATTCCATCCTTATCAACAGTATGTTAAAAATGTTTGTATGTAATATTTATTAGCTTAAAATGAAAATAAATTAAACATATTATATACAAAGATATAAATTCCAATGCAAGCCATATTTATGACCTCGTGTGAGAAATTGCATTGCGGTTCCATTTTGCCAAGTGCTCGCAATGTTTTTGCGGAACTAAATGTCCTATGTAGAAACCAAAACTGAATGCACCATCTTTGGGATAAATTTGACAGGAACACGCATTACATATCAACATGATAGTCACAACCTCTGTAAATATGGAACAAAAACTGTAACAATCGACAAGATTGCACCAAAGAAATATATAACAGATCATTATCTTTCAAAGTTCACATGCGGATATAGTGCCTAAAGGATACAGTTTAAGATAAGTGTCTGAGAGAAACAAAACAAGAAAGGAAAAATACTAAATTACTGTCATTGAGTTAGTCTGTCTTTGTGTGACGCAAGTAATCACATTGAAAAGAATGAAATTGAAATAGTCTAATTGTTGTCTTATTCTGTGCAAACTATTTATTTGATAAATATTGTCTTATATGACATTACAATACGACATTGGATAATCGTCCGTTGTATCTGCGCAGCGAATGCTGTACCTTATTAAAATTAACATTCAATAACGGACGAAATGATTTTATAAACCGATATAATCAATTGCCATTGTTACAATAGAAACAAATCGTGTAGTTTTCCCTTTAAAAGATAGGTGTGACTATTTTGTCAATTATTTCATATTTCTGTCTAAACCATGGATTGATATGATCTAACCATTTTGCCATAGGGTTATCAGTAAACATATTAGTCTGCCCTTAGGTTATGAAACAATAGAATAATCGGAGTAAGTTTTGCCATTTGCGATGCTATATAAACATAGTATAACACATGTCAAGGCCTGGTATGAATCTTATTTATATAAATACCCACCCAACATCGAACCCAGTATATTATACCCATAGTTATTGGTACTAAGCTGTGATAATCTACATGCGCAATAAGAAGTATTACATTGTTTGTTTTGTTTTTCGTATACATCCTAAGTTATTTCTGGCGACAGCGAAGGCAAAAGTGCCGATAACAACAGCAGCGTTAAGCTGTCAAAACATGAACATCGTAACCATTATCTTCCATAGAAAATCAATCAATTTGTGTTTTCTTAATTGTATGTTTAAAAAAATCATAATACGGAGCATTTTATTACAATGACGTATTACTATAATGTGTATTAATTCCGAAAAAGTAATGAGGAGTCATACATTTTACTAGGTGTTCGTAAGAAAATCAATGCGGATAATGTTTCGAAAATCTGTGTTTCGAATTCAAAAATACAGTACATAGCTATGCTTTATACGAAAGGCTTGTACCGTCAACTAAATGCAAGTGTCAATTTGCATTTGATGCAAATGCATCATACGTAATTACGTTAAGTTAATGGAGGATAAAATCTTACGAAATGGGTTGCATTACGAAATTGTACGCAAAATCGGAAATACGTCCATTTGACAATTTAATGTCTGCATGTTGTTGATTTTTCTAACATACGTGTGACCAACGACGTAAACTTTCACAAGTTATATACCATCACACGTTGCGTAACTTAGTTTTAGAAGACGATGATAATAATGCTATTATATTGGTACGTTGACAGTCTTGATAGTATAATGAGTCTGTGCAGACACAAGATATGAAATAGTATGTGATATTACTGATTTAAACCTTCTTCTTATGTTCGCATTTGAACGGCATCTGGAAATCAATTCGTCCTTATCGAGAGATGATGATATAATAACCCATTGGTGGGCAGTTAAGCTTTCATATTATCAAATCAATATGAAAGTTAATGTCTTTAAATATATTTACTCATTACAAATTCAAAACGGATTGTCCGAACAGAAACAAAGCTTAAAAAATAATAGCTTGTATTGTTATCACGCACACAACACGATCGTTATGGGCGAATTATTTGTTGACTAATTATTGCTCTTTAGCGGTAAAGAAACAAGTTTATGTTGAGTGGATGCATATTTGATAAAAATTCATGCTAATAACTTTATGGTAGAAAGTGTTCGCATCATAAATTGTAATCGCGTGTTTATATTTACTGAGAACCAACTGTAAATTGAAGTATTTGTAAAGCAAAGGAAGTAGTACTATAAAGATAAAATTTAAGTTTAATGAGATGTAGCTCAGTTGATTATTTAAATGATTTAATACATAGGATTTGCAGAATTTTTATTTTTAAGGAGGGCACACACATTCTATGTGATCTTTGAAGTACATGTGACTAATCAAGAAATGGCACTGAACTTCTAACAACATCTTGTGGTATCGATTTCGAAACCGACTGTTTATTATAGGCATAATTGTAAACATTATCGTTTTCGGCGTCAATTAGCTGCAAAGCAAATAACCCGGTAACACGGAACTCATTAAAGTCACTGTGTTAGATTTATGTTTGTCATAAAATTCACGGCTTCACACTGCTTTACTGAACATACATATATATGTATGAATATATAATATATATATAGGCTATGCAAAATGTGTTAAAATACGTTAGCTGTTTAACAGTAGAATCACCAGGCAAGAGGCCAAACTGAGTGGGTAAAAAAATGAATTAACAAGAAGAAAATTACAAATGGCTTTATGTAATATATACAATGGGTTTGTCTATTCCAGCAATAAATACAGCATTCCGATTACTTACACAGATTGAAAAGATAAGTAAAGTCAATTATGGAAGATATGTGTTAAGGATAATGTGTTGGTTCGTGAATAAGTGACGATAAGTCAGGGTGTAGACATAAGTCATTAAGTTTACGTGTTAATTAAAATCACCTGTAATAATTATAGAATGTATTCGTGTGTCTATTGCTAGACCTATTGAATCAGAAATATAATGCACCAATAAGCTATTCGCACTAGGTGGTCTACGAAAGACGCAAAAATAATGGATCTATTTTGGTAAGGAAACACGTCAATCTATATACATCCTACATTATGTTAATTGAAGATCATGTCTGCGTTTGAAAGCAATAATTATCATTTAATACGTTTATAGCAACGCCGTCTAAGCCGACACAGAGGAGATCAATTGATGAACTAGCAATTATTTGATATTATAAAAGCACCATTAACACTCAAAATCAATGATTTATTTCGTTAAATAAAATTGACTCATAATTAATCAGTGTTATTTATAGCAATAGCCAAAATTTCAACGCTAGATGTGGTTGAATAACATAGATTTAACAAGGTACAAAATAATACTAATATAATGTACATACTAAATCACAGTTAAAACACGAAAAACTTTTAATGTACTTTGCAAAGGGAACATTCTGTCATCTTAGAAATATAAATTTTGCTTTTACGGAATTAATACTCCAGTCAACCATACGTCTCATTTTACACGTTATTTGTTAANAGTATTAATGTATATGTGACTGTCGCAAAAACCAGGTGGACCTCAGGAGAACAACTTATGTTTATGCCACACATACTTTCATTTAGAAATGTCTACACACATTATTTACAATTATGGTTGTCGCATACTTTGATCGAAAGTTGACAATTGTTTAGATACATTGTCAACATCTCACGGAAAGTTTTTGTTAACGTATTTAAATGTCCAACATTTTAGGCATGTGTGTAGTTTGCAAACTTTATTGTGTCATTTATAGCTATCCGAATTAGCATATTAATAAATAACGCGCATATACATTGTAATTTCGTTGCCTTATACATTGTTTATCGAAGTATAGTGTTGATACAATTACATGCTAGGCTCCGCCCAACGATTGCCATTTTGAGTTAATACAAAACATCACTATTTAAAAAAATGTGTGTGCTTGTTATATGTTACCCTGTAATTAAGACAAACGATTTGTAAGTAATTGTATGTTAAATACAATCTTATCCAACATTACTGTTATAGTAAATGGACCTGTAAACATATTTTGGCACGTTTTGGAGTAAGTAATACACTGCTCTAAATTGATGAATGTAAACTTCGGAACTTAAACATGAATACAAATTAAGAAAAAAAGTTGTCCTCAACTGAACTAATAAACAATCCACTGATGGTCACAAAATATAACGATAACAACAGAACTATCCAAATACCTCAATCGTTTCGCGTGTGTAACGCTCTATAATTGTATGAATTTCTAACGCTAATTATTCGCAAACGAAAGTGCTTTTTAAGTATCATGAGTTTCCGTCAATAGTGTTATTTCGCTTAGGAATGTTCATGGTTCATTTACCTTTTTTTGATTCTGTGACAACTTTCTCGACATTTCTCAGCATTATAACAGATGATGACGAAATTCCATTGATACGTCTGTACGTGTTATTCAGGGGCTTACACGGATGTGTCCACAATTCGTCAGTGCGAATGACTAATTAGGCAATTGTATTTTTATACCTAGCGATTGACTAAAAACTATCTGTTATATATTGGTGCATGGAATTTATATAATATCGATATAACGATTACATAGTAAACATCGCTGTGTACTTCGGGCATGCAGTCTTGTTTTATATGTGTGTGTTGTTTTTATTTAGTTCATGCGGCTGAAGAGTTGTGAGTTGTCTTTCGTATTTCCCAATCAGACCTGCGAAAGTTTGTGCGTTTAGGTGCGGCAGACAGTACACGTCATTCTTTATACTGCATTTGCTGTTTTGCAGTAATGGTTGCCTTTAATGGACATATTGGCGCCTGATATACTTGTAAATGTCCGTGCTGGTTGCAAAATATTGCATGAATTGGTAACGCGCATTGGTGCAGTGTTGCCTGTGACTGACTCCACTGGGATATGTATCACAAGTTCGGGTGTAATCGATGGACTTTACGCATAAAATATGCCAATCACATATGGGCGTGTTCCTGTGTGCATATACATCGTGTTGTGGTATGAGACATCTGTATTGACATGTATACAAGGCTCGATTAAGTACTTTTATTGACACACAAAGCTGAACAAAATCATTAAAAAAATGCTACAGATTACAGTTTGACAATGGTTGCCTATAGTAAGGTTAATATGTACAAAATCAATTATAGCAGGCGTACTATTTAAAAGCAAAATGTATAAATAAAGTATTGAACACAGTAATTAAAATTAATAAAACCAAAAGTAATTTGTTTTCGATGTCGATTGGCAAATAAACAATAATTGAAGTTATGACGCTTAGTTATTAAACCAAGAAGACGTTATCCAAAAATGACGGTATCTAACGACGAATTTTACCTTTTGACCTTTTTTTCAGGATTAAAATGAGATAAAGACTAGTTAAAAACAATACAATGTTCTACTGTCCACTTAGAATTGACACGTGCTTCTATAATATCACGGAAATAAAATACATAATTATGCATACTTGTATAATTTTCGNAAATGATAGTCACAAAATTCTCAAGTTAGTCGAGTGGTCTGGCTTTATTTACAATTGACGTTGTTTGGTTTGCCTACATAACGTTATGCGGCTAGTCAGTCAGACAAAACGCCTCAAATGTAATCTTATCATTACAAAGTCAAACGTGTTTGTTATGATTGTTTAACACGGGTAGGACAAGTAAACTATGTAGTGTTTTTCAATATTAGTGTTTTTATACCAGAAATTATTCAATTTTATATTTGAAGGATAGTTTGTATTTATATTGATGTCGCCTTGCCATGTTTTGATAAAAATAAATACACGCAAAAGTACCACAACATGTTAGTCTTTCAACAATTTATAGTTCAACAGTTTTCCATAGCCAACCAATATTGGCTACTCAAAGTTTTGTGAAATCGGCTATTAGCTGTGCCTGTGTTGATTGCATTCAAATAAAAGGAGACATATGCTCGAACGAGGTCTGAGCCAATTGATTTCATTGTATTATGCATTACTTCTGATGTCAATTGTAGCATCGAATTAATTACATGCAAAAAACGATTTTACTAATAACCTATAAAAAAACAACACCATTGTAGAATTATGAAAAAAGTAAGATACACAATTTAACACCCTACATGCTGAACATCATCTCATATACCAAGTATGAATGATAAAGTAACTGTCTATACAACTCTGAAAATTATAAAAGCTATATACTTTTACAGTAGGAAACTGAATAAATCCCTGTTCTTAAAAGCGGTACAAATATGTTTTTACCCAAACAAAGAAACCATTTGTCACATCAATAACAAAGTTTTCCATCTTAAAAAATATAATCATATATTCGCACGTGGCAAATCAAGCCACTACGTAAAACCTGCTAATTAATATACTTAAAACGTGTTCAATACGTTGATATTATATTAAGATGCGTGGGCGTATTTCCACATATTTGTATTGCATTGCAAATGATGTCATACATATGATTGATGATTGTTACGTTGGTCATTTGTCATTTTGCCCATTCCGCCCTATGGTTTTTATGCTTCCCTCAGTATATTGTTTCAAGATCTTCTGAGTAAAAAACTGTATTGCAGTTACCTTACTGGCTAAATTATGTTAAATATTTCTTTAAACAGAGTATTCTGCTACTCATCAATGGGGCAATGTTTTTAATATTAGAAATATTACACAAAACTGCAACTCAAATCTTAAAGTTCGCTCTAAAAGGGTTCAACACACTATTTAACAGTTGTATTAGTTAAACTAAGTATGTTTTATGATTATGATTCTAAATAACATGTGTTATAGACTGTTGCCCAGGAGGTATATTATATCGATCTAACGATTACCTATTAAAAATCGATGTTTGGATATGCAAACAAATATGTTATAATTGTGTGTCTTTTTTATGTATGCCATGCGGATGAAGAGTATTGAGTTGTCTTCTCTAGTATGTTTCTCGGTGTCTTTGTTATTGTCATTAGCTTCGGTTCAGCAAAGGGCGATGTTTGCAAACGTTTGAATAGGTTCTCTCAAATGTGTCGCAATATGGATTGTTTTGAAGTCTCTTATTTTCCAATCAGACCTGTGACAGTGTGTGCGTTATTTTGTTGCATACATAACACGTCATTTAGTATATTGTTTTTGCTATTCTGAAGTGAGGGGTGCCCTTGATGGACATACTGGCGCCTTATATGCGTGTCAATGCCCTTGTTAGTTTCATAATCGTGCATGAATTGACAACGAGCAGTGGTTCAGTGTTGCATGTGACTGACTCCCTTGCGACAGGTATCACTGGTTCGGGTGTAGCCTGTGGACAATAAGCCTAAAATATACCAAACAAATATGGGAGTGTTCATGTGTGCATATTAATTGTTTTTGGGGTTTAAAGCATCTGGTTGGTTGTATTTACAAGGCGTGATTAAGAACATTTATTGGAACATGGAGCGAAATGAAGTCATGCAAACATGAATTGTAGATTGCTACGGATGGTCAGATTACAGTGTTGCAATATTTGTCTGTAATAAGGTTAAAATGTTTAAAATCAATTATAACAGGCGTACTATTTAAAGCAACGGTGTATAAATAATGCAAATAAATAAATAATGTAAATTAATAAATCAATAGTAAT
>VMBQ01013708.1:0-16640 GCA_007657795.1 Dreissena rostriformis | reverse complement strand
ACTGTTGAGTTCGAAAAAATGGTTCACTATGGTATAACAAGGGTCAACATTGTCACAAAACCAGGTTTTAAATTAAAAAAAAAGTCTGATAAAGGGAGAAAATTCAAAATTTTCATTGTAGATACCCCCCATAATGTGTCAAATTCAATCTATATTTAGTAGTGGCGACCGTGATTTCAATTTGAAAAAAAAAGTATTAAAACGGGAGACAATTCAAAATGTGCATTGTTAGTGATTGTTTCTATTAACCCCCCTTGTGTCAAATTCAATCTATTTTTAGTAGTGGTTTCCTTGCCATTGGAGATATCGACGTAATTCTTTCGCATGACACACCGTCCNCTTTTGCATGACACATCGTCCAATGATGGTGAAAAAATGTGCCAAATGATTTTAAAATCTCACAATTAACGAGATAGTTATAGCCCGGACAAGCTTATTCCGCCCGCCCGCCCGCAAAACGACATTCACAAATCTAATAATCAGTTTTTTCCTTCGGAAAATCTGGTTAAAAACTAGATGTTGTCCAAGGAAATGTTAAACTCAGGCTGGATTATCATGTATTTACTTGTTTGTTACTAGTTGTTATTGTTTTTCAGTAACATATCAACAAACTTCAAATTTTATTTGTGTAATGAAAATATCTTAGCACTATAATAACAAAAACTCTCCATTGATATTAATTAAATAACAACATTTTGGTATGTACTGGGGCTTTAAACACATATTCCCTGTATAGCTTGTTATTAGACATTTCAACAGTCACCTAAGATTATATTAAAGGCACCTTTTGACATTTTGACAAACGTTTTTATAAATCATGGAGAAACGAAACTAAAATTAATATAAATACAAAGAAGCAGATTAAGAGATTGAAAAATTAAATTTTAAACATCTTGTCAGGCCAGTTAAAAGGGACGTAAATGTCCCAAGTTTCGGTTCGTTAAGTTCCACTCGATCAAAGAACATTCTGGTCGGACAAGGAATTGACAAAATATTATTATATCAATATATTATATTTGTATTAACTATCTCTCTAGACCGTCATATTGCTGAAATGGGATTTATCCAGTCGAGCTTTAGGTATTACATAATTATAATAATACAAAAAAAACTCCAAAAGCTTAACTAAATATTATGTTATGGGGGCAAAACTACCAAGTGCAAACAACCTTGGGGAAACTGGTTGAGAGCTAAACAACCTGATACCCATGTGACAACAAATAACCCTAAATATACTTATTGTTTAATGTTCAAGTATGTTTCATATCAAAAGTGTNATGGCGAAACGAAACTAAAATTAATATAAATACAAAGAAGCAGATTAAGAGCTTGAAATATTAAGTTTTGAACATCTTGTCAGGCCAGTTAAAAGGGACGTAAATGTCCCAAGTTTCGGTTCGTTAAGTTCCACTCCATCAAAGAACATTCTGGTCGGACAAGGAATTGACAAAATATTATTCTATTAATATATCATATTTGTATTAACTATCTCTCAAGACCGTCATATTGATGAAATGGGATTTATCCAGTCGAGCTTTAGGTATTACATAATTATAATAATACAAACAAAAAACAACTCCAAAAGCTTTACTAAATATTATGTTATGGGGGCAAAACTACCAAGAGCAAACAACCTTGGGGGAAACTGGTTGAGAGCTAAACAACCTGATACCCATGTGACTACAAATAACCCTAAACATACTTATTGTTTAATGTTCAAGTATGTTTCATATCAAAAGTGTTGTTTTCAAATATACTCAATGATTAAGGAATACAATATTAATAATTATTTCATGTATTATTCTTGATATCTATCAACACAAAAAAATACAAGCATGCTTGATAGGACAGATAAGGTAATAACCATTTGCAAAAACACCATTTTATATTGTCTACGAGTTTGAACTCAAAATATTTACCTTTTGTCAATTTCTGCCTTTTTATGGGGTACATTAAGTATAAAAGTAGCATTTCAGAGGTCATTTCAGTGGTAATTGGACCCCAGAAAATGGCTTGTTTATTTGGAAATTTATTGATCTCTTATAGGGGTATTTCACTACGACCCGATTCTCCACGATTTGTCCCGATTTCCAATATTTTGAGGTCGAGGACAGACGTAGCTCAATCGTCGAAGGTCATAACTCATTCGTAGCTAGTCGTGGGCCGGTCGTAATTGATTCCTGCAACTCGTGAGCTCCCGAGAAATCGTGGCTAGATTTTGAACGTGTTTAAAATTTGGCCAGGATCTCCAAGATTGAATTTAATCGCAGTTGACTCGTAACAGCGTCGTAGTGCAGTCTTGGGTGTCGTAATGGGATCGTAGTTAATTTTTGACTCAACCGGGAAATCGGTGATCACGTGATATGTCTACGAATCAGCTACGACTTTGTCAAGACGCTCACGAGTTTACCACGAGTTAGTTGCGAGCCAGCTAAGATTCTCGCGATTTAGTTACGAAACAGATACGATTTTCGGAGAGTGTGTGTTGTATATAAACAGAGCTTTTCGGTATTTTCAGTCATTCAGTTGTTAGCCTTTGGTGTAAGCCATGGTCTAACCCACCAACTAGGTGCCGCTCGCCTTCTCCTCCTTCTGATTGATCCTCTTGCCATCAACACGTGGTGTTGATGTTCAAGCTCNTTATGTAAGTACGATGTATTGCTGAATAAAACACACTTCATTTACCCTTTGACAACACTGCACAAATCTTAATGCAATTTTATTGACAGGACTTTTTTATGAATTACGTTACAATGTAATAACACTACTTATACACATATACTTTCCAAACATTTTTGAAAAATCTAAATACAAAAGGGTTTATTTGAATAGAAATTTAATGGAGTGTTTTGTGTATATTAGTGTTTGCATTAACATTCAAACGTATACATATTGTCGAGTTTTTAAACCCTGTTATAACACTTTTTTCCTGAGATGATTTGCAAAGATCCGGGGTTTGTACTACTTTCTCAAATCTTGAAAACCAGACGGAATATATTTATAATCTGAAAAAAATTAAAGCTCATTTAAAAAAAACAAAACCAAAACCATCATTTGGTAAAAGATCGAACCTGAAAATGAAATTATTTTGATTGCAAAACGGTCGTATCTTCAGTTGCAACCGTTTTGCGCAGAAAATGGACATAACGATTAAAGTTTAAATGTATCAGTGTGAAGCATTTCAGACTGTGACCATGGTACCAGTACATAGCAAGTCACACTGTGAAAATGGTACCAGCACCTAGCAATTCAGACTGTGACAATGATACCAGTACCTAGCACGTCAGACTGTAACAATGGTATCAGTACCTAGCAAGTCAGACTGTGACAATGGTACCAGTACCTAGCAAGTCAGACTGTGACAATGGTACCAGTATCTAGCAAGTCAGGCTGTGACAATCGTACCAGTACCTAGCATATCAGACTGTGGCATTGGTACGAGTACCTAGCATGACACAGTGTTACCATGGTACCATTACATAGCATGTCAGACTGTGACTAGTACCAGTACCTAGCAAGTCAGACTGTGACCAGTACCTAGCAAGTCAGACTGTGACCATGCGTTCAGTAAATAGCATGTCAGACTGTGACAATGTTACCAGTACATAGCATGTCAGACTGTAACCATTGTACCACTACATAGCATGCCAGACTGTGGCAATGGTAACAGTACATAGCATGTCAGACTGTGACCAAGGTACCAGTCCATAGAATATCAGACTGTGACCACAATACCAGTAAGTAGCATGTCAGACAGTGACAATAGTACCAGAACATAGCATGTCAGACTGTTATAATGGTACTAGTACAAAGCATGTCAGACTGTGACAATGGAACCAGTACATATCATGTCAGACTGAGACAATGGTACCAGTACATAGCATGTCATATTGTGACAATGGCAATTGTACCAATACATATAATGTCAGACTGTGACACTGATATCAGTACGTAGCATATCAGACTGTGACAATGGTACCAGTACGTATCATGTTTGACGGTTACAACGGTGCCAGTACATAGAATGTCAGACTGAGACAATGTTGCAAGTTTATAGCATGTCAGACTGTGTAAATGGAACCAGTGTGTATCGTGTTGAACTGTGACAATGGTACAAGTACATAACATGTCAAACTGAAACAATGGTACCAGTATTCATCATGTACGAATGTGACAATGGTATAATTGTGTAGCATGTCAGACTATGACCATGGTATCAGTACATAGCATGTCAGACTGTGACAAACGAAACAGTAACTAGCATGTAAGAATGTGACAATGGTAACAATACATAGCATGTCAGACTGTGACAATGGTACCAATAACTAGCATGAAAGCATGTGGCAATGGTACAAGTGTGTAGCATGTCAGACGGTCACAATGGTACAAGTGTGTAGCATGTCTGACTGTTACAATGAAACCAGTACCTAGCAAGTCAGACCGTGACCAGTAACAGTACCTAGCAAGTCAGACTGAAACATTGGTACCAGTTTGTATCATGTTACACTGTGACAATGTTACAAGTGTGTAGCTTGTCAGACTGTTACAATTGAACCAGTGCATAGCATGTCAGATTGTGACAATGGTACCATTACATTGCATGCCAGACTGTGACTATGGTACCAGTAAATAGAATGTCATACTGTGAATACGGTACCAGTGCCTAGCAAGTAAGTCTGTGACCAGAATCAGTAAATAGCATGTCAGACTGAGATAATGGTGCAAGTATGTATCATGTAAGAATGTGACATGGTACAAGTGAGTAGCATATCAGACTGTTACACAGGTACAAGTGTGTAGCATGTCAGACTATTACAATGGTACCAGTATGTAGCAAGTCATACTGTAACCAGTAACATTACCTAGCATATCTGACTGAGACAATTGTACCAGTATGTATCATGTTACACTGTGACAATAGTTCAAGTGTGTAGCATGTCAGACTGTTACATTGTTACAAGTACCTAGCAAGTCAGAATGTGACTATGGTACCAGTATGTATCATATAAGAATGTGACAATTGTACAAGGTTGTTGCATGCCAGACTGTAACAATGGTACCAGTACCTAGCAAGGCAGATTGTGACCAGTATCAGTAAGTAGCATGTTACACTGAGACAATGATACCTGTATTTATCATGTTACACTGTGACAATGATACAAATGTGTAGTATGTCAGACTGTTACAACGGTACCAGTACCTAGCAAGTCATACTGTAACCAGTAACAGTACCTAGCATTTCTTACTAAGACAATGGTACCAGTATGTGTCATGTTGAACAGTGACAATGGTACAAGTGCGTAGCATGTCAGACTGTTAAGATGGTACCAGTACCTAGCAAGTCAGACTGTAACCAAAACCAGTTCGTAGAATGTCGTACTAAGACAATGGTACCAGTATGTATCATGTTAGACTGTGACAATAATAAACGTGTGTAGCATGTCAGACTGTAACAATGGTACAAGTGTGTAGCAAGTCACACTGTGATCAGTTACAGTAGCTAGCATGTCTGACTGAGACAATGGTACCAGTACCTAACATGTCAGACTGAGACAATGGTACCAGTATGTAGCATTTGAGACTGTTACAATGATACCAGTACATAACATGTCAGACTGTGACAATGTTACCACTACGTAGCATGTGAGACTATGACAATGGTACCAGTACCTACCATGTCAGACAGTGACAATTGTTCAAGTACATAGTATGTCAGACTGGGACAATGGTACCAGTATGTATCATGAAAGTTTCTGACAATAATACCTGTATGTTCCATGTTGGACTGTGACAATGGCACCAGTACCTAACATGTCAGACTGTGTTCATGATACCAGTATATAGCATGTAAGACTGTGATAATGGTATCAGCGCGTAGCGTGTGAGACTGTGACAATGGTACCAATATGAAGCATGTCACACTTTGACAATGGTAACAGTACCTAGCATGTCAGACTGTTACAATGACGCAAGTACATAGCGTGTCAGACTGTGACAACGGTAAAAGTATGTATCATGTAAGAATGTTTCAATGCTACCAGTATGTAGCATGTCGGACTGAGACAATGGTGCCAGTACATAGCATGTCAGACTGTGACAATGGTACCAGTGCATAGCATGTTAAAATGTGACCATGGTACCAGTACATAGCATTTCAAACTGTGACCATGGTACCAGTACATAGCATGACAGACTGTGACAATGGTGCCAGTTCATAGCATGTCAGACTGTAACCAGTACCAGTACATAGCATGTCGGACTGTCAAAATGGTACCAGTAACTAGCCTGTGAGAATTCGACAATAATACAAGTGTATAGCAGATCACACTGTTACATTGGTACAAGTGTGTAGCATGTCAGACTATTACAATTGCACCAGTACCTAGCAAATCAGACTGTGACCAGTAACAGTACCTAGGAAGTCAGACTGAGACAATGGTACCGGTATGTATCATGTTACACTGTGACAAGGTTACAAGTGTGTAGCATGTCAGACTGTTACAATTGAACCAGTGTATAGCATCTCAGACTGTGGCACCAGTACCTAGCAAGTGTGACCAGTAATAGTAGCTAGTATGTCATACTGTAATACTGGTACAAGTACGTAGCATGTGAGACTGTGATAATGGTACCGTACCAGTACATAGCATATGTCAGACGGTGACAATTGTACCAGTAGATGGCATGTCAGGCTGTTACAATGGAACAAGTACATAGTATGTCAGACTGTGAATATGGTACCAGTGTGTATCATGTAAGATTTTGACAGTAATACCAGTATGTACCATGCTAGACTGTGACATTGGTACATGTACGTCGCGTATGAGATTGTGACAATGGTTTTTTACAAGATTTTTACAATGGTACTAGTAGCATGTCAGACTGTTACAATTGAACCAGTGCATAGCATGTCAGACTGTGACAAGTTTACCCGTCCATACATGTCATACTGTAACAATGGTACCAGTACATAGCATGTCAGACTGTGACAATGGTGCCAGTACGTATCATGTAAGAATGTTTGCATGATACCTGTATGAAGCATGTCAGACTGTTACAATTGTACCAGTACATAGCATGTCAGACTATGACAATGGTACCAGTATGTATCATGTTAGATTGTGACCATGGAACCAGTATATAAAATGTCAGACTGTGAAAACGGTACAAGTTTGTAGCATGTCAGACTGTTGCAATTGAACCAGTGCATATTATGTCAGACAGTGAGAATGGTACAAGTGTGTAGCATGTCAGACGTTTACAATTGAACTAGTATGTAGCATGTCAAACTGTGATAATGGTCCCAGTACGTATCATTTCAGACTGTGACAATGATACCAGTACATATAATGTCAGCCTGTAACAATAGTACCAGTACCTAGCATGTCAGACTGTGACAATGGTTCCAGTACAAATTATGTCAGACTAAGACAATTATATCAGTACAGATTATGCCAGACTGTGACTATGGTGCCAGTTAATAGAATATCAGACTACGCCGATTATACCAGTTTGTATCATGTTAGACTGTGACAATGGTAACAGTATGTAGCATGTCAGACTGTGACAATGGAACCACTACATAGCATGCCAGACTGTGACAATGGTACCAGTACCTAGCATGTTAGTCTGTGACAATGGAACCAGTCTGGGCATTTCAGACTGTGACAAGAGTACCAGTACATAGCATGTCAGACTATTACAATGATACAAGTTCGTAGCATGTCAGACTGTGATAATGGTATCCGTACATATCATGTCAGACGGTAACAATGGTTCCAGTACGTAGCAAGTAAGACTGTGACAATGGTGCCAGTTCATAGCATGAAAGACTGTAGCATTAGTAACAGTACGTAGTATGTCAGACTGAGACAATTATACCAGAATGTAACATGTCAGACTGTGACAATGGTACCAGTACATAGCATGTCAGACTGAGAAAATGGTACCAGTTTGTAGCATGTCAGACTGTGGCAATGCTACCAGTGCATTGCATATCAGACTGAGTCAATTATAATAATGATGCTCAATAGGTAGGAAAAAGATTAGTAAGTTTTTGTACTATTTGCTGTCATATTATTTTTCGTATATATCACAATCATATTTGACTAGTTTGTATTTGAATTCAGAAGGGGATTATAGGCCTGCTTTTAATAACAAAGATCATTATTTTTTTAATTAAAATAAGCAGTTAAGATCAACTTGTTTTGACTTAAAATCAGTGTTATCATATAAAATTACAATACAAATATGAAATGATTAAAAGAAGATGTACAGATATGACAATTACTGTTAACTTTTTTTGTATTGGTCTTCTACTTAATTATTCTAGTATGTTTTCATACCTTTTCATACTTACCATTTTGTTCAAATAAACTGATAATTCTTTAAAGTTATAGATGTCGGTTAACAAAAGGCACAATACAATATATTTGTTCCCTCCCCCCAGGTTATCCAACTTGAATTCAAATAAATATAAATTGTTTTATTTTCTTCCATTCATTAAAAAACATTTCAAAAAACAGATATTACAAGTATTCAGAATAAAAGTTAACATATTAAGGCATATGAACAAAAAAAAATGCTGATTTTGAGATATGAACTTTTTGCATAAAAAATAAAATCTAGCATTTCAAGATTATAAGCGCAAACAGACGTATGTTGATATTTAACAAATATCTCCGATTTAAAATTATGCCAGTAGAAGTATAGTATGTGCACTTTAAATAAACATATAAACAATGCCAACTTCCATGCGAATATTCTTTTATTACTGATATAAATTAATAATTTTTTATCATACTGAAAAGTTTTCAAAAAGTCAGTTACAACCGTTTTGCGCTTAGCCCACGATTTGATATTTGCATTTACTTTACTTTTATGTTTATACCCAGAAAACTGTTATTATTTTATCCAGTGCATATACAATCAGTGGTATTAAATTGCAATTAAATTTTATTAAATCAGGTTTGTTTTTCCTTTTTTTAAATTACTATATCTACGATCTATATGCCAAACTGAATTTGAACTTAAATTATGTTGTGCTCCAGTTCGGAGCCACCTTTTCATCGTTAATGAGTCGTTTGACAGTGTATTTTTGTTATATTGTTATATTGAGAAAGATTAATCATGTCATTATAAAATAATCAATAACAGTACGTGTCTATGTTGTTGTATACAAAAATATAGTTGACTATGTCAAGTTGCAGTTTATTCAGAAAATAGAACAGATCTTGTAATGCTTTTTTCATAACGTAAACTCGAACTTCACAAATTGACGACCCTGAGGATCCTGGAACGCTTAACCGAAAAACTGTTGCCCAGAGGTATAATACTCAAGACCCTGGTTTTTGGCATCGTTCAACTACAGAGGGATACATTTACAAACTCAGTAGAGGGACCCTTTACGATGGTGCTTGTCATTTATTTACACGTATGTACATTGTCATTGTAGAAAAGGTTTGAAGTTATTTTAATTTAGAAGTTTATATTAATCATGTTACTCCTGTAGAGTGGCATGATTTGAACATGTAAATATTCAGAGTATTAATAGACATGTATTGTCATATAACAAATATGACGTGATCAGTTTGAACCATAATTAGAATAAAGTGTGCATAAGCTCAAGATGATTATGCAATCCAAATACAAAAGCCATGGGCTTTGAAGTTTCACTTAAGTAGATTTTTTTTTATATCTTCCATATATAAATACATTAAAAAAAAACTGGTGATCCCTGTGGCGTGGTCACAGTTCAAAGCAACATCACGCGGCATGCTGAATAAGAACGCAATTTGCTTCATGATTTCAAGTATTTTTCCCTATATACTGGTTAGTTAATGTAAAAGTGGTGACCCCAAGGGCGTGGTCACTTTGACTCCAAGGAATATTTGAACAAACTGTGTTGAGGACAACATACCAAATACGAAATATATGGGTTTATTGATTTGAATTAGATTTTAACGGATTCCTTAATTAAACCAATGCAACATTGGTGATAACTAGGCCGTGGTCAGTTTTGACATCAGGTACAAAATTGTAACAAACTTTGGGGATAACCTTTAGATCATGCTTCCTGTCACACACGAAATTATTTGCAATTCAAGACGGGAAGATTGTTAAGGCATTCTTATAAAAGTAAATGTTAAATATAAAATTGCTGACCCCGGTGCTAGCCCATGTTTAACGCCGATGGTATACGTTAACAAGCTTTGTATACTACATCCTGCACCTTTTATATAACCGTTTAAGCCCCATGCCTTTATTTATCCACATTACTTAAGAAATTTGAAAGTTATTTGCTAAAAAGATTTTGAACATGTTGTTATACTTTTGTCAAAAATAGTCACATTACATCGGAAACGTGTGGATTGATGGGCATAAACGATGTCTAATACATCTGATCTACATAGAGATCACATTTTTTAATGTGTATATTTAATCGTTTGAACAATGAAGAAGTAAGCACCACAGACTTATTAAAAATGCGGGACAATCAAAAATACAAACTTTCAAACCAACCGACCGAGAGCATGGCTCTATTATACAATAAACCCTGTTCAACTCCGATGTCCGTGGTATAATTCAAAGACGTTTAGAATAAAAATACGCTTGACGTGTGTTCTCCATACTTGATTCAATGTTGAAACTTTAAGTTTAGTAATAATAAAAAACGAAAATTCTGTTCAAGTCGCTAACGAATGGATCTACTCATGGCATGATGTAAAATCCACTTAAACACACTCAATGTTTACTTCAAGCTGTGACAAGAGCGTTCACAATCAAACAAATGCAAGCACATTTATCAAATAAAATATTTTTATGGTTAGGGTAGTAACCCTATCAGAGATTCGTTTGCATATGGTATAAAATAGAAACAAGATGACGTTACGAAAAAGTCGTCATTCTTATCCGCCTAATATGATTATATTGGCCTGGGTTGATTTGCTTTATCTGAACCTGTTTCAGTGGCTCGTTTTTAAAGAGTTGCATATTGTACTCTAGACTGTGATGTTAAACATTATAATAAGCTATGTCGTCTTCTAAAGGATGTAATTGGGTAATGCTAGTGCTTTCTATTGTTGCTCCGTCTTTAAGCAGACACATGCACTGTAGATATACAATATTACAACTTGCTGAAAACGTACAACATATCAATCATAAAAAATTAAATACCCATAATGTAGGATGTAGAAACATGCACAGTCGTTTGCTGAGAAATATGAAAATTAATTCAATCATTCGGCACTACTATTATTGTTTAAATACTGACAATACAGTCAGCTTATATTCATGGTAGTCAAATATTTGTAATCTTTATCTGTGGCACGTATTGATGTTTGTCATTGAATGCTATATATTGACAAATGTAAACGTTGGATCTTAGAAGCTCATGTAAACAAACAAGAATAAAATAAAAGAAAGAAAAAAAGTAAACCTCAACTGGGCTCGAACCACTGACCCCTAGAGTGAATGTCTAACGCTTAGACCACTCGGCCATTCGTGCTCATACAAGTATTGATATGTTGTATACTTTATAAAAGCAATCCTCATAGTGTTACAAAATATAACGACAACAACAGAACTCTCCAAGTTATTCAATCGTTTCGCGTTGCAACACTTTATGATTTTCAGGTATTTAAATCGTCAACAGATGCATATTATGGATATTTAGCCTTGTTAATGTTCAGTATTACTGTTTCCACAAAAATCATAACTATAACGAAAATGTGCGAATCTGAAACATTTGTGTTTATTTTTATCAATTAACCCAAACGTTAATAGGTCAAATTAAATGTGTGCTGTGCAAGAAATGAATAAGTACGTAAACGTAACTTGTTCAGTGAACCATTGAAGTTACAAATAGTTACAGAAAACATAAGGCAACTGTAAATTTTTTATCATCTCGGTGTGTTGTAACCCTTAACAATGGTTGATGATTTATAAGTGGATCACACAAGTTCACGGTAAAAAAATAATGGAGAGTAAGTTTGTTCCGTTTTCCTTGTTCCTTATTTCTTTTTCGGGTAAGTAATATTTCTTTTTCGGGTAAGTAATACGGAACAGTCCCTCATTCCTTATTCAAGCTTAACAAATTGTATACAACATTTGTTTTTTGAAAATAAAACAAAATGACTCTTACTTTATGTATATGTTTTACGTTACAAATTTATGTTTTTTTTTGCATAAATCTCGTTAAACCGAACTGGCATTTTCTACTTCGAATGCTTATTTACATCAACAAAACCTAACGCCTATAACATTATTTTACATTTATGTGATATAAAAATGCAATTAAATACATTTAAACATGTTCGTTTTTATTTATAATCCAAATTCATTTTTCACGGCTGAATAAGGAAAAACGAACCAGTTCCTTTTTACTTATTCAAGCCGAATCAGGAACTGGCATTTTCTTACTGAAACATTAATTGAATGGATATAAAGTATGCCACATATAAATCATTGTTTTTATAGGTAAGGTATTTAAAATATTTAGTGCAATACATTTCTACTTATAATTTAACTTCATGATAACCCTGTTACTTATTCGATTTGAATTAGGATTAATGAACTGGTTTCTTTTTCCGTATTCAAAGCGAATAAGGAAAACTGGTATGTTCTTACTAAAAATTAATTTCAATGAATCTTAATAGACAAATAAATCAATTAAAATCATTATAACTTTAAGTTGGGTATCAAAACCATTGATTGCAGTACATTATAACTTGATTTTATTAAATGCTAGCACATTTCCTTATTCGGTTTGAAAAGTAATAAGGAACTGGTTCCTTATTCAAATCGAATTAGGAACTGACATTTTATTTCTATTTTCTTTTATTAAAATATAAAAAAGAGACTTTAAAAATGAAAATCATTTTTTAATGTTGGTTGGGTATCAATAATATTGATTGCGGTACATTTCTACTTTGTTTTAATTAACGATAAGCCAGTTCCTTATTCGGTCTTAATAAGAAATAAGGAGCTGGTTCCCTATTCCTTATTCAAAACGAATAAGGAGATGGCATTTTATTACTGAAAAATATATTAAAATGAACCAAAAGACCAAGAAATCAATGAAAATCATTGTATATGTACATTGGGTATTACAATTTGTATTGTAGTTCATTCCTATGTATGGTAGTTTTATTTAATTCATAACCAAGTTCATTTTTCGAGACTGAATAAGGAAACAGTAGCCAGGTATCCACTTGCACTTACTTCTGAAAAATTAGAATGGTTACCACCGAGGCCAGCGCCATTGTTTCGGTTCCCATGACTTTGCTCTTGCGCAAATGTTGAAGATCGCCGGATGCTACTTTTGCATCAAATAGCGAAAAAACGCAATCGCAGATACAAACCTTTTATAAAAAAAAACATTCAATTGTAGTAATATACGATTTTTTATTTTACTTGAAAAAAAACATAATAAAGTTTCTTCTTGATGGAACTTTATAGTCTTCTAACGGACCTTGGTCGCTGCTTCCGGTACAGTCTCGCCTTTATGGTGACGTCAGTGACGTCGCACTGACGACAGCACTGTCCGCAATATTGGCATTCGCAGGAAAATAGAGCGCAACTGTTANCGATTTTTTTTCTACTGTAAATATTAATATATTGGCCGATTATTTTAAACAAAATAGAAAAAGATACTGGTATAACCATTATCTATGATTTTGTGTTATAACCCCCAAATAACCATTATCTATGATTTTGTGTTGTAACCCCCAAATATTTTATAGTTCATTTAATTTACATTGGTTTCCTTTTTTTACTGGCATCCGTGTGCAGTTTTCATTAATGTAACATAACTGTGAAGGTTTTCAAAAATCTGCTTCATCTTGTAAGCGTAATTTCATATTTTTCTCAACTTCAAGGTGAGATGATTCTGAACTTATTCTTACGTTGCTCATTTACGATAGGGGTTGAGTACTCATTGATATGAAAACACTGTAAAAGTTTTAATGTGTTTACAACCCCCCCCCACCCTCTCACACATATATTTCATGGGCATAATAAAAACAAAACTGGTTACAATAAAACAGCATATTTAAACTAAAATGTCTACATCAAAACAAAAAGTTAACATAGAACACAAATAATATAATTTGATTCTACTGGGGCTCGAACCTTAGGCCTCTCTCATGTGAAGCGAGCGTGTAACCACAATACCACGGAACCGCTTGAAAAATCACCTTCTAACTAAGATATTAATAAGCTATTAATAGTCGGTTTAAATGAAAACCCGAAAGTTTAAACGCAGGATAGTGAGCGGGGTTAAAGGTCCATACCAAAGGGTCCATACCACTGGCAAATAAGGGGCAGGCCTGCGGCCTTCTATATGTGGTTCTTACAAAAAAACCTGTAGGAGGACTTGATAGTAATGAGACTGGGGTGCTGTGATGATGCTCCTCATTGATAAACGGCTGCTTCCTTTATCAAGACTCATTATTACAATTAATAATACGTGTCGCGCTTCGCGCTCTATAGCGCCTTTATTAGTAACTAGGTGGTTGCTAAGATAGTGGAACAAAGAAGTTTTGTTTTTATACAATACCACAAAGTTTCACCGGTTCGCGTATTTGCCCATTCCATGTGATCTTTTATTATTGCCCAGTCCCTGTGATCAGTTATTAATTTACAGAATTACCTTTGCAGTATTGGCAATAAATGTTGTAGTAAATGTAATAGGCACAAATGCAGTACTTATTTACACTAATTTACACAAAGAATCACCACTATGCAAGATATTCTGACAATAAAAATATATACATTGATCTGTAAAATAACTTCTCCTCCCATAAGCGAAAAAAAACAACGTATTGCATACAAGTCGCCGCACTTAAGTGCGACGCCAATGAGAACGGAATGAGATAGCTTAAACATGTCTAGTATTAAGCTTCGGATAGTCTTCTTCAGAGGTTAGGGTGAGATAAAACTTTAAGAACTGTATCAGAGATATAAATAACAAATCTTAGTTGAAACATCGCCAATAATAACGAATAAAAAGCTGTGCTATGCGAGAATGATCCGAATTTAAGTAGCAGAAATTATGGCATCTGAATAAGGAATTGGTGTTAAGTTAGTTCCTTATTCGGAAGCCTGTATTTCGGAATATCTATTTCGGATATTTTATTTTTCAGATGTTGTGTGTGTTATTTAACCTTGATTATGTTTTATGAAAATGTTCTGGAACATGTCTACTGTATATGTTCTTGACGATTAACGCTGAAAACAAGAATTATGACTACTATGATAAGAAACTGGCATTTTCTCACTCAAACATAAATTTGCAGTAACCAAACATTACTAAATATCATTGATAATCATGGTATATGTAAGTTGGAAATTAAAATACTTGTAATGCATTTCGACCTAGTTTGATTGAATGTAACCCAGTTCTTTATTCGACTAGAATAATGAATAAGGAACTGGTTCCTTATTGAAATCGAATAAGGAACTTGCATTTTCTTACTAAAAAAATAATTAAAATGAACCAAAGAAACCAATAAATCAATATGCATTTTACATGTAGGTTGGGTATCAACAATTTTAATTTCAGAATATCTCTTCAAAGTTTTATTTTATGATAACCTAGTTACTTATTCGGATTGAAAAAAAGGAATAGGGAACTGGTTCCTTATTCCTAATTCAAACGAATAAGGAACTGGCATATTACTAAAAATAAATTCATATGAACCAAATAGACCAATCAATCAATGAAAATCATTGTAAATATAGGTTGGGTACCAAAATATGTATTACAGTACATATCTTCTAAGTTTAAAATGATAACTTAGTTCCCTCTTTTGCTACTGAATACGGAACAAGTAATAAGTTTCTATAACTTCGGAACAAAAGGACTGCTATCAAATAGACCAGCGCCATTTCCTCGCTTCCCGCGACCTTTTATAAAGCCCCAATGTTTTAGGTCGCCGGACATAACGTTGGCATCTACGATCGAGAAAACACGTTTCGAGAGATAGAAAATATAGTTAAATGGCAACACTCAATAACAGTTTGTTTACGCATTTTTTTTTAAATTTCACAATCATAATACAAAGGCATCTCGGTGAAACTTTCCAGTGTACTAGATGCATCCGGGCCGCTGCTTACGGTGCAGTCTCGCTGTTATGGTGACGCCAATGATGTCTTACTGACGACAACGTTAGCCGAAAGATATATGATGGTCTCCTAATATATAGTTGGTCTGCACGAGCGAGAGAAATGAATTTAACTGTCGAAATGATTAAAACAGTCAAGAACTCATTCTTGTAAAAATCCAGTACCTTATTGTTCCGTAGCATAGAGGTTACATTCACTCCAATTTCTTTATTTCATTTTTAAATTGCACACCTCTTCTATCTCGTCCCATGATATACTAACTCGTCGGAACGAAAACGCGTTGTCGTGGACACGACTTACTAAGTCGAGGGAACAAGATAGAAACAAATAAGAGTGCAACACTATATAAAAGAGGAGAGCAATGGAAAAAGAAAAATCCTTTGCAAGTGCGAAGAAGAAACAAGAATATGTGACGTAATACATAAAGTTACTGTAATCGAGTTATTTTGTTTTGATTTACTTGAATTGAATTGTATACATTATTTTTCTTTAAATAAGTAATAAGGAACTGTTCA
>VMBQ01013707.1:4460-15912 GCA_007657795.1 Dreissena rostriformis | reverse complement strand
GAAGTAGTTAAACGAGGTCATAGGATAAGGAAAAACAAGGGAAATTTTCGTTTGCATACCTTTGTTCTGTAAGTTGTTAAATTATTATCTTTAAATTTAATTATAACAAAACTTAAATCAAATACTGATTGATCAATAAAATAAACTGCGAATGAAAATGGTCAACCCATCGAATTCATTTCCTAATCTTTTCTTTTTGAATGTTCTTGAAATCGATATCACAATCTTCTATGTGTGTTTGCTTCTGTCATTTATTCGGGTTGATGTGCCATGTTACTTCGTGCTATTTATACGGGCAAAAGCCCGCGAAGCGGGCGTTGACCGTTAATACATAGGGAAATTTAGACAAAACAATACCAAAAAAATAAATATTTTTTGTTATTGATACAACTGGAATTTTTTTTNCTTCGGAGCTTCTTCGCAATGTTAATGAATTATTTGTCGATAGAAAAAACGAGAACCTTGTTTCATATTTGCATATTAAGCTCGACAATATTATTAGTCGATTGAAGGATAAAGAGAACCATGTTTCATATTTCCATATTTAGCTCGACAGTATTATTTGTCGATTGAAGGATAAAGAGAACCATATTTCATATTTGCATATTTAGCTCGACAATATTATTTGTCGATTGAAGGATAAAGAGAACCATGTTTCATATTTGCATATTAAGATGGGCAGTATTATTTGTCGATGATAGAAAACGAGCACCATGTTTGATAGTTGTATATTTAGCTCGACAACATATACCGGCTATTCAGGAACTCAATAAGCGTAAATACTTCGTGTGGATTGTAACCTATATTTGCGTTCGGTTTTGTACGTGAATGCGTTAGTGGTTATCCGACGCTGTACACGCATCAATGCTTTTCTTATAATATTATGTTAAATACAGTATCACTGATTTGTTTCTCTACACTCAACAAGCTATGATGTTAATCTGTTAGATTTAAAGCAAACAGATAATACAAAATATAATATACTCATTATCCACATTTAAAATATACATCTATAAGCGAGCTCACCTACACGAGGTATACCACGTTTTCCTTCACGCATTTCGTCGAGTCGAATTTGTCTCCCTTTTGTGAGCATATGATATGTTTTGACACTGCATATGAGTAATCATATAAAATGTCGTTTTTGTGTTGTTTTTTGCAACATGTGTTGTGGTGTACGTGGTTAACTCAGAATATTACTTGTATGTATTGTCCAAAAGAAAATATTCCCATTTTGAAACACTCAAATAACAAGAATAAATTTAAGTCACACAAAAATCAAGAATGCATTAGGATATATCTCCTCTTTGAATGACTTGCTATACGCTTTCCCAATATATAAATAATTAATTCTAATAAATAAATCCTCAAATGTTAGAAGCCGTTTCAAATCTCGATAGGGACCATGGTAGTAAATAGCGAAAGCCCATGCGTTACATCCGATATACCAATGTGGCCGGTTTCATCTACATTTCCTTCTATTTTAAATACTACATAATACAAGTAGAAACATGGCCATGCCACATAACCAAGTTCCCAACGTGTTACTAATTTGTAAACTTAAATTTATTAAAGGTTCAATCCCCTGCTAGATCTGCATGCGGACTACATACACACACAAGTTCAGTTCAACACACTAAACAAAACTAGTTATTGAGATGAAACTGTTTTGCAGTTATGAATAGAATTTACTTTGATCCGATTCGACTCAAAAGCAATCCAAAACTAAGTCAGCACCGTTTTTCCGATTTAAGTGCGTAGATCGGCTGGTTTTTATTGCAAGATTCGGGGCTTTCTTTTTAATTGTTTTGTGATGGGACACTGGCCCAAGGAATAAGTGCGCTTGCGAACACCTTAGTATCGTTACTTTGATAATCCGATAATCCGAAATATGTATGTGAATTGAAAATATACGTATGTTTTTTGTGTTTTTTTTTCTTTTTAATTATTTTTGAACACGCTGATTGTTAAAACTAATAGTGTAAATTATTATCATCAAATAAATGCATATTAATATGATATTTGAAAGCAAAACTGGTAACCGCACAAACATAAAACTTTACTTTATCTCTTATGTTTTGTAATACTTGCACATTTGCAAATTTGAAAAGAAACTTTTATTGTCAATGCCATGGTCAGAGACCCTGTTATTTGTGACAAAGCCTATTTGGTCCCCTTTTCAAAAAAAATTAAACATTCTGTCTGTTAAGTGTCTCAACCTCAAATTATACCTAATTATTAACTCCTAATTAATTGTATGCACTGCACTTTCTTCCAATTAGAGCTTCCTAAGAGTTAAGTTGACAAATATTTAAATTTTCAAGATGTGTTCCAGACAATTTGAAATATAAATTTAAAGATATCCAAAACTTACATTCTGTCCACTTTATGTCTCTACTTTCATGACTTACATGACTTGAAGACTCTGAAATAACATAAAAAAAGTATAGTGTCACTTAAAAAATCTAAATTAATTTAATCCAGTGATGTTTTCAATGCAATAAAATGGACAACTTATGTTAATAATTATACTACATGTATACTTAATAGTAATTTCATGTATAATAATCCCAGTGTTAACTTTCAAACACAATGTTTAATGTTAATTTAATGCATATTTTTAGTTTTTCCTTTTATTTTGTTTTATATAAGGTTGAATCTCTTTTATATTGTATACTGTGTTGAATGTGATGTATACATTATAAGTCATATGGTTTGCATTTTCAATGTGATGTATACATATGGTTTGCATATATATGATCTATTAGTTACCATATGTTTTTCACTGCTGGCTGTTGTGGCACTCTCACTGCTTTGTAACGCATATGAAGAAGCTGCAAAAATAAACAGCAAACATTAATTCAAACAGATAACTTTGTAAAACACTTATGCACATACACTTATGCTCATTAATATTATAATATTTGCATTATGCCTAGATTTGATGTATCTGTAACAACAGTTAATTCAAAGTTAATTTAATATGGAAATATAAGTGATGTTATTATTTGTTGATGAAGATAACATTTATCGTAGCATAGTGTGTTAATTGCTGTTTATTAATAAGAACAAGATGAATTTGGTTATTGTATTGCTGTTGTTGTTTTTTAAACTTAATTTAAAGAACTTACAATACATAATACAAACAATGATAACTGATAACTTCATTTAATTTCAGTGTGCATATGTTATCATTCAATGCACAAATGTAATTACATGCGTAATATGCAATTTAATGTCGTGTATTGTTAGGTGAATGGTGATTTTTTAATGTACCTTTTTGTTCCGTATTGCTCGTTGTTGTCTTTGCGATTGCCGAAAATATCATCTGTGATGCAACAACTGAAAAAAACATATACATGATCAGTTAAATTATGTAATAAGTTGATAATTATGTTCGTTTGTGTTGTTACTTTGGCATTATGTTCTCATTGTATTCATGTATTTCTGTGTCAAGTACTGGTTTTACCCAGGAACGTGACTTTATTATGTGGTAAATATGTTAAATTAATATGTATACGTTGTTAGTACTGGTACTACTGGTTCTAATAACCATACCCAGGAAAATTACTTGATTTATTGTTATATTCAATTAATATGCATTCATAATTAGTACTGGTTCTACCCAGGGTTTTTTGTCTGAAACTATTTAAATTATTACACACATCAGTGTAATTATGTTACAGACACTCACTTGGTGTTATCAATATTGCCTTGAGCTTAGCGAAAAGACTTTTCAAACACAAAAGTGCGAAGAACATACATTACAATATTATTTAAGGGCTATATGTATCCGATAATTAATACCAAAATCTTGATCCGCGACACTTAATGACTGATTGACTGAATAAGTGACTGAGTGAGTGACATTAGTGATTGAGTCCGCCTGTGAGTAAGTGAGGGAGTGATTGAGTGAGAAAGTTAGTGACGGAGTGAGTGACTGACTAAATGAGTAAGTGACTGACTGTAAGTAACGAACACAACCCCCTCAAAATAAAAGAAGGATATAAATAGCTGGAAATGCAGATATTGTTCAAAATGTATCACGCCTTTCTCTAGTCTTATGCTTATTAACAGTGCTGGGACACACTCCAGATCCTCACATAATACAGCCTCATGTGCGGAGAGACCTCATAAACTTTGAAATTGACATATAAACAGTATGAAAAGGCACTGCCACCAGTATACACATGCTACTTAGTCAATTATTTTGCACGTGTATTTTAATATTCACATGGTTGTTCGCTTTAAAAGCACGCGTTCATGAAAGTTTCCTTCTGTACATCTACCTTAAAATAATTAGCTTACAAGATTTACAGCAAACAACCATGCTTATCTATTTTTTTCGTTAAAAGTCGAGCGGTCTTTAAAATGAATCATTACACACCTTTAATTAATGTCACAATTAACACAAAAAATGTAATTTATGACAACTTACACAGAGCCTTGGACTTTTGGTACTTCTTCCGGCACTGTTCAGTGTTCACCAGTTCTTGCGACCCCGAATTCTCTGAAAGTTTAATAAAAACAATTGTATGATGCATAGCAGTATTTATGAAACACATATGTGACATTACATTTCATGTTTACCATCATGGCTGTCGATTAAATATAAACGACATACAGGGTAATAGTTATCGATGTAAACTTGTAGTAAATTAAAAGTTCATTTGGAAATGTGCAGATTGTATTTGTCAACAGATACGAATAAAACACACATGGTACGGATCTAACAAGGTACGAGATAAAAACTAAAACAATAGACCTTGTTGTGCCGGTGCCCGGCCTACAAAACGCGCACATACCTCGTGACTGGGAACCAGCGACAAATCGGTATAGTGCATGCTGGGCAGCACGAGATAGTACGGTCTCTTGTGCACGGGACGTTGAGGTGAGTAGATGTGTTTATGTGCCTATGTCCCTATGTGAGTATTGTGTGTGAAATTGTGAGCCTGCGTATAGGTTATATTGTATTATATTGTATTGTATGTGTGTTCAATACGTATTTCCTTGGAGGGACATTCCCAGAAGATATAAGTGAGTCTGTGACTGTGTATGTGAGTCTGTGAGTTGTAAGTGTTTTCCTGTGATTGTGTCAATGACAAGTATGTCCCTGGAAGGCCATTCCCAGAAGTAAAGTGCCATTCCGTGACGTAGACGAGCCGTAGCCGACGAGTGTACCCGACGAGCCGACGCGTGAAGCCGACGAGTTCCCTCGAAGACGACGAGGACGATTGGTGCCGTCCAGACGTGGATTCCAGTCGATGTTTATGTGAGTATCGTATTTAATGGGGAGGCGGTAAACTACAACGGGCGAGGCATGGTATGGTATTGCGCAAGGGGGGGTTAGAGGGTTAGGGTTAGGGTTTGTGTTAGGGGTCGGGTTAGGGTTTGGGTTAGCCTAAACCCAACCCTAACCCTAACCCGACCCCTAACCCTAACCCTTACCCTAACCCTTTTTTTGGGTTATCACCCCTCTACCATGCCTCGCCCGTTGTAGTTTTCCGCCTCCCTATTTAATGTCGTTACAATTAATTGCTGTTGTTGTAGACGAAACCCACGAATAGCTAACCGGGTGAAAACACTACAACCTTCTTAAATGGTACATTTATCCGTGATAGCACAAATATTCATTATAAATACTTTAATAACAATTCACGTGTGCAAATGTTGGAAACAAAGAACGTGCAACTGTACCATAAATCATAACAAATGTTTGAAACTAAAACACATTCCACAATCACATCCGAAATCCGTAAGTACAAATTGCTGAGTGGTTATGCCCCTTATTTACATAGTGCATTATGCGGCGCTAGTAAAAACGACATCGGTAGCAAATCCAATCGTAAGCTATTGAATAAAATATTAAAACAATAAGGCAGATACTATAATAACATATAACTTACAATGATATTCGGCTCGCCACCTCGTCCCATTTTTTTTCGAATAACCAAAATCTGTTCGGCTCCGATCCCCTTATACTCGCCGATAGAAGGCTCTAGCGGTCCCGAACCAGCGCATTCAAAACAATCTCTGCTGGCTCGGACCAATCTGGAGCCTTCTGGCGCTTTGTTTCGCTGTCTTCAACTGCCAAACACTCCATTTAATAAGTTATATCATAAATGTCTGCTACTATTTTTGACACTAATTGGCGCGTTTTCTCTACTAGAGAGTTCGCTTAGTCGTGACGTCATAAAAAAAACTTATTAAAGTCTATTTCCAAACGCGTTCGTGAATACGAATCATGAGTCTGTCTTTAGTAAGTCTAAGTCTGAGTCAAAGTCTGTGTTTGAGTTCAAGTTTGAGTTTATGATTGATGTATACGGCTCCAGGATACAGCTTGTGCAGACTGAACATTTAAAATACCTAATCTCACACCGAAAAATGTTATATAGATGTTCCGAGTATTAAGGTCCATGTCACACTCATAAATGGATAACTTCAAAACTAACGGGAACGTTACCGACAAACAGGCAATTGTTACGGTGTGTCTACGTTGTGTGTCAGGTATCTCATCAGTGTAATTATTTCGTAATCATATCAAAATAGTTATATAATAATATAAGATAATGAGATTACGAATCACGGTCATGACATACGGTGAGTATTTCTGTAATCATTATATATTCAGCTGTAAAGCTGTTTAAATTAAGGTAAACAACTAATGTTTACAAAGTATGTACCGAAACTATTCAACAGTTATGAGCATATATTAGCGACTGTCTCGATCGCGTTGTTTGCGTTCCTTTAGAAGAATTACAATATGTGCCCAATTCTATTAGCGTTCAACTTTTCTGGTGCGTATAAGTATTGTAAAAAATCTCGATCAAATGCGCTTGCACACAGCTGGACAGAAAAAAAACGTATTTTTAAATTGTCCGTTTGAAAACGAAACTATAATATTTGTAGGTCTTTTTACTCTTTGCATGCTGGGAAATGTGTCGTCTGCTAAAATGTCGTCTGCTAAATTTCTAAAATTAGCATTTTCTTCGATTTTTTTTCAAAGAATACTATCAGAATAGCAAACAGTTTGGATCCTGATGAGACGCCACGTTCTGTGGCGTCTCGACTGGATCCAAACTGTTTCGAAGGCCTTCAAAATCCGGTTCCAGCGCTCAAAGGGTTAAACTATGTTAACGGTATACTTGCAATTAAGCATACTACCGTATGGTTGAATTCCGTTTAAATACATAAATACCGATGTATTGGGAAGAACAATCACTCATTTATTTTTGTGTATATCAATGTCAAAGAAAGATATATATACTGGTCGATGAGCAAAAGCCGTTGAGGAACAATAACCGAAACAAACGGTATATTATACACTTTAAAAAAATATATAAATGGTAGTCTGTTCGATCTTGTGAAATTATAATGCGGTTTTTCGTAGAAAATCATTCCAGTGACTGTGAAAATGTTCAACANTCGGCAGCAACCTAATGTCGACGACTTAATGACACACTAGAAGTTCGGTAATGTGAAGAACAAAGCACGTGGCAAGGTCGTGGTTAGTTCGTGTCGGCAGTCACACTTTCGCGTTCTATGTACATGTACTACAGCGACTGAGCGTTTCGGTGTCTATTATTAAGTATTAAAACTTTCGGTATCTATTATTAAGCTTTTTTATTTAAAACTGTCTGTCCTTCACAGAATAATTGCTAGGTATCATATTAACCCCTTACAACGGTGTATTTTAATGATCCTTTCTCTTGTGACCAACAGGGGCTAGATATGGGAAAATGCAAGAATCAAAGTACTGAAAGTACTGATGGGCCGATTTTGCTCAAATTTTGTGTTCGTAAAAACACTTTTCACCGTGATGCCAACCAATCACCTTTGATGAATAAAACAGATGGAATTAAGGAATGGTGACAGGCTGTCAACATAAACTATGAGATAATGTATAAAAATTGACACGGTACAAAATCTATACATTCTGTGTTTCTTGTGATACTGAAAATACATGTTTTCTATGTGTTTCTTTGTACTTGAATTTTATATATTTCATGTTTTATATGTGTTCCTTGGGAAACTGTAAATATGTCTGATGTATTATGTATGCTCCTTGGTGAAATCTTACGCAAACTATGTTTACGTGTTTGTTGGTTACCTATACATACATTTTATAATACGGTTAATAAATATCATAATGCCGGTTTTATTGTTAAACATACACGACTATGCTAGCTTTGCTATTTGCAACTGTAAAGTATTGTTGTGAAATACGATTANTGTTAATTATTATCAGCAAATAAATGCATATTAATATGATATATGAAAGTAAAACTGGTAACCGCACAAACATAAAACTTTACTTTATCACTTATGTTTTGTAATACTTTAAAAATTAAACATTCTGTCCGTTAAGTGTCAAATAATACCAGGATACAGCTTGTGCAGACTGAACCTTTATAATACCTAATCTCACACCGAAAAATGTTATATAGATGTTCCGAGTATTAAGGTCAATTAAATACTCATAAATTGAAAACTTCAAAACTAAGGGGAACGTTACCGACAAACAGGCAATTGCTACGGTGTGTCTGCGTTGTGTGTCAGGTATATCTCATCAGTGTTATTATTTAGTAATCATATCAAAATAGTTATATAATCATGTAAGATAATGAGATTTCGAATCACGGTCATGACACAGTGAGTATTTTGTAATCATTATATATTAAGCTGTAAAGCTGTTTAAATAAAGGTAGACCACTTATGTTAACAAACAATTTGTAAAAACTAGCCAATTATTGCCATATATATGCGATTGTATTGATCGCGTTGTTTGCGTTCCTTTAGATGAATGCCCGATACCTCAAGCCACTCACGCCACACAGTGCAGACAGCTCCTATCAATCATAAAGGACGCATCCCTTGACCAAGTAGTGCAGTCACCTACACGTATCACCCAGTACACTAGTAGTCTGCTTGACCTTTTCTTCACAAACAACAGTACTCTCATCAACAAATGTGAGACCATTCCTGGAATAGGGGACCACGAAGCCATTTTCGTGGATTCCAGCCTACGTCCGAGGAAAGTGAAGAAACCGCCACGCAAGGTCTATCAATATAGGAAAGCAGACTACCAGTCTATGGGTGTCAAGCTGACAGCTCAGCATACCGAATTCCTGGAGAAGACCAAGGACATGTCAGTTAATGATACATGGTCCACATTTGAACAGCTCCTCAAACAGCTGATGAACCAGCACATTCCATCCAAGATGCTGTCCGGAAATAAGGTGAACAAACCTTGGATAACAAAAGAAATCAAGGCCCACCAGAGAAGGAGGAATAAACTCTTCAACCGCCAAAAGGAAACAGGGAGGCCAAAAGACAGACATCGCTACCGACAGGCCAAAGCCACCACCCAACGACTTGAGAGGCAGGCCTACTGGCACTATGTTGAAGACCTGATTGAAGTCGGTGATCCAGACCAAGCCCAGCAACCAAACAAACAGAAAAGGTTCTGGAATTTCATCAAGTCTGTCAGGAAGGACAACTCCGGGGTGGCACCCTTGAAAGAAAATGGCAGGCTCTATAGTGACCCACAAGACAAGGCGAACATCCTGAACCAACAATACCAGTCAGTATTCACCCACGACAAGGGGAGCGACACAAACTTTACACCAGACGGGGAACCAGCACCAACCATGCCCAAAATCGAGATTACATCCCATGGAGTGCTGAAGCTGCTACAGAAGCTAAACCCCCAAAAGGCAACAGGCCCAGACATGCTACCAGCAAGGGTCCTTAAGGATCTGGCGAATGAATGTGCTCCGTACCTCTGCTACATATATCAGAAATGCCTAACAACAGGTTCAATTCCAGATATATGGAAGACAGCAACAGTTTCAGCTATATTTAAGAAGGGAGACAGGTATAAAGCGAGCAACTACCGCCCTGTGTCACTCACTTGTATATGCTGCAAGATGTTAGAGCACATCATTGTCAGCAATGTCATGGGACACCTGGACAGAAACAACATTCTTACCGACTGCCAACATGGCTTCAGAAGGCGGCGGAGCTGCGAAACACAACTCCTAACCTTGTCAGATGAACTACTGAAGTCCCTAGACAAAGGTAAACAACACGACCTAGCCATCCTGGACTTCAGTAAGGCGTTTGACAAGGTCCCCCACAAGCGTCTGCTGACAAAACTACACCACTATGGTATACGCGGTCAGACGTTGGAATGGATCCAAGCCTTCCTGACCGACAGAACGCAGCGAGTTGTAGTAGATGGTGCAACCTCAGATCCTGCCCCAGTAGTCAGCGGAGTGCCTCAGGGAAGTGTGCTTGGACCGATCCTCTTCCTGGTATTCATAAACGACCTCCCCCTTAGAGTTTCATCCAAGACAAGACTCTTTGCGGACGACTGCGTGGTCTACAGACAAATAGACTCCGATAGCGACTGCGACCATCTCCAGGAAGACCTCCACCGGTTGTGGCAATGGGAAGAGCTCTGGGGAATGTCCTTCCACCCTGAGAAGTGCAGCATCCTGCGAGTTCACAGAAAACGATCTCCAATACTGCACAACTACACCCTCAAAGGCCATATACTGGCCAGTGAAGAAACGTCAAAGTACCTCGGGGTGGAACTGACGAAAGACATGTCCTGGAAGGCTCACATCCAGAACGTAACACGGAAAGGCAACAGCACGCTAGGATTCCTCCGCAGAAATCTAAGGATTGGCAACGAGAATGTAAAAAGTGCTGCCTACTTTTCCCTCGTCCGTCCACACCTGGAATACTGTAGCACGGTCTGGAACCCATACCAGAAGGACCAGATTCACGATCTGGAGATGGTCCAGAGAAGGGCAGCCAGGTATGTGACAAACCGCTACCATAACACCAGCAGCGTCACATCCATGCTTGATCACCTGCAGTGGGAAACCCTGGAGTCACGAAGGACCAAGGCTCAGCTGACGATGATCTACAAGATATCAAACGATCTCATAGACATCCCAGCAGCAAAATACCTCTCCCCAGGCTCAAGCAGGACCCGGTCAAGCCATTCCATCAAGTTCTTGCCTATCTCCACATCAACATCCTATTACAGGCATAGCTTTTTCCCCGGAATAATACCGACCTGGAACAGCTTACCAGCCCCTGTTGCCGAATCCCCTGACTTGGTATCCTTCAAGCAGGGGTTAGCACTGTTAAGCTTCTAATCAAGTCGTCAGCGCCAGCTACAAAGTAACCCCCAATGACCCCTCATGGCTGTGCCGGTTGAGGTTCAATCCTCTCCGCGGCCACCGTAGCCGGAGAGGCATGAGGGAGAGGGATGAAACGTAGCTGGGGACGCATCTGTACTGTCCTTCTGACTTTTAACTATCAAACTCTTCTCACTTTACTATTTTCTCATTCTTACTTTTTCTTCTCACCACCCGTCGCATAATTGTCAAGCTTGACGGCAGCGACGTACGATGTAGATGTAGATGTCATTTTGACC
>VMBQ01013706.1:0-16131 GCA_007657795.1 Dreissena rostriformis | reverse complement strand
CCTAGTTAACATAATATACAACTGTGAATACTTTCAAACGTATTTCACGGATTTGAAACAAAAGGAAAATGTGTGCACCAAGGTACTTTTGCTTCAGAATGTCTAGTTACCATTATATCCCCTGCGTTTAATTCAATTTACAATCCGAAATAGAGTTATTTGAGTTGAATACGGACTTTTAATTCATTTATTCAGTTAATGACCCTTTAACATATTGCGCAACACTCATACATATCACCTATCACCTCAAGGTTACAATGCACGCCTGAGCAACTAGTACTCTATAATACGAAATGAATTATCGGTAAACAAGTGTGTTATGTAAGTACAAACGAATGTAATATATATATATATATATATATATATATAATACCGAATACACACAGACATGTAAACACTTAAAATAGTTCGTTTATAAAATCTAGTCTTTAAACCCGAGCGTGTGATAAGACCTTCGCGCATTCAAGTGGGTTGTTTATCAGTTCGAATTGTCTAGATTACGATGTTTAATCGTGCAAACATGTAAATATTTAAATAGCAAAGCTGAGGTCATGAGTATAGAGCTATTTAGTGGTTACGATAAATTAAGTTTCAAATGGTAATGTGTCGTGCTTTCTCGCTTATAACGTGTATAAATGCTGTTGTAGCAGCCGCTTTATTTACAAAGACTCGACAGCTGTTGCACGTTCAAATGATATGGTCTAAGAGCTTTGGTACATGTATTTCATACTTTACATGAATATAGCGATTACAGGTTTGATAATGAATAAGAAAAAATGCATGCAAAAGTTACACGTTGTGGTATTTTAAATGTTATCATGAATTCCTTGCCTGTTAAATTCAATAACATGTGTCTAATAACAAAATATTGCAAAAAAAGCCACCATTGAAATATGGGCTCCAGGAACTTACTTTCATACTCAATAATTGGTATTTAAGCGAATACGTTCTCTTTTTTCAATGAATTTGATTTCATTTCAAAATGAGTCAAACACGTTTGTAGAAAACAAATACCATGTTTTTCATTATAGATTTGCTTTATATCTCATTGTGTGATTTTGTTGATGAAGCAAATTGTTTTATATTGGGGATTTCAGTTTTAATGTACATTATAATAATGCGTATTTCTAGAATACTAAAAACAAGATAAAATACATGAACTAATTAATAAACTGCATAATATATTAAAACTGTTATCAACTTAAATACATTTTCAGGCCAGGGATGTCGGGCGTACAGTATGACATGCGTCCACAATGTCCATGACAATCCATGACAGTGACAGGGCTATCGACACACTAGTAGCGCTGTTACAGAGCCTTAAACATGTCGATCATCAAGCTGTGTCAATGGCGGCGATTGACAAGTTAACTCAGGTCCATGCTAAATTTATATTAAGCGGTCCTTTTATGTTGTACATTAATCTGGATAAATATTGTATGTTGGGTTGCATTGAGTCCAGTGTGAGTTTGGGAGCTCATTAAAACCGGTACAATCCCCCAACGCCTTTCATTGAAAGTTCGAGACAGTGACCCCAGTGTTTTTCACTTGTGTGTTTTTGTTTTGTATGTATGTGTCGGGTCTTCTACATTTGCATTGTATAATGTGTTAAGCCATTCAGTTGCTTGCAATAAATTAAAGACCATGTGCAATTATAAGGTTTTACTTCCACTGTATTACTTACTGCAAATCTAACGTCAGCTTCCAACCTATATTTTCGGAAAGCTAATGTCTTATAATGGCTTGATAGTTTCATTCAAATTTATTATGTGAAATCTCCATTTTATAATGACCACATGGCCTAATTTGGAAACTCAAGTTTAGAATATGTAAACAGTATGGGCCATTTTACACATAACAATTTACAAATACCCTACACTCGCAATGTTAAGTATTGAAGTAAGCTAGTTTCTGAGGAATGATTTGCGAGTTTTTATTCCAATTTAATATATATGTATATTCCCTATATTAAATGCCCCCCCCCCTCCTAGGCCAAGTTGTATCCTGGGGGAGTGATCTATTTTACAAATTGTATAATGTTGAATGTAAGAATGCATAGAATGATTCACTTTATTTCCATGACGGCTCGCAAATAATGTGTTCAAACTGCCAAAACATGTTCAACTTGAAACAACATTTAGGTAATTCGAATGCGCAAGGTAAACATGCACTTCTTTCACACTCACTATTTTACAGCTGAAGAATGGGACTTTGGCAATTACGGATGACGATGTAACTACAACGTTTGAGCATTTCAAAGAAAATTTGACTGCGGAATTTAAAGACATTCTGACAATAAAAAGGGATACAGTCGTCAAAGAAATGGAAAATGCCTTAACGAGCACAGGAAAAAACATCACTGAAGACATCATTACAGCGGGTTATGGTCAACTTGAACTGCTGAAAAGGAAAGGTGATGAACTGCTTAATGAGTTTTACAATGCAGTTGCAGCCGCGACATCATCAATACCGATAACAACGGACGATACCATAAAGCCAGAGCATTCAGGGACTGCTTGCGAAGGAAATATTCCACCCCCAGTTGAGAATCTGCACTCATTGAGCAGTACATTATTCAGTAAGTATAATGTATGTCTGTTATCAATGTCATTATATATGTACACAATATAGATATGTAAATTTGTTTCTTTCACGTTAAATACGTATATGCGTTATTTATTGTTAAATAGAATTATCAAAAGAGATAACCATAAGAACTTTCTGTTTCATAAAACAGTTTGGCGTATTGTTTTACATCGCGATCTTTGACTTTCTTCCAGAAATACAGACTTGGTTAATCGAACAGTATCAGACGTTATGTGTCGCTCCTGTTTCGATACTGCATACTGACATAGATGTACCTTTAGAACAGATATATGTGTCACCGTCCATCATGGAGCTAAAGAGAGGTAAGGAAGACATACATGCCTTGAGCAGCTACAGTGAATTACTGTTTTGCAAAGGGAAGCACGTAAATACAATTTATATCCAAGGTGATCCGGGTTGTGGTAAGACGACGTTTTCTACAAAGCTTGTTCTTGATTGGTGTAAAGCTCATTCGACACATATTGCAAGTACAACTAACGAACCCATGAGCAATACCACTGCCAGCAAGGCTGCATCAGAACCAGCAACATTCAACGATCTTTATACTTTTCGAGAATACACATTTCTGTTCTTTGTGTCGTTACGTGATTACAGNGATACTTTGCGAGAATACACATTTCTGTTCTTCGTTTCGTTACGTGATTACAGTGGAGCCATGTGTAACGTGACTCGGATGGTCGAAGATACTATTAAGGGCAATGAGCTAGACATGGACAGCAGTGTCTGGGAACATAAATGTATTGTTCTGACAGACGCCGCGGACGAATGGTATCACCCCGAAATACCCTTTCCTCAGCCATCAGACTCAATGTGCAAGTGCCGTAGAGACCGCAATATGCCGCTGTATTTGCAACGAACAAACGTCATCAACATTATAACCGCACGACCCTGGAAACTTGCCAACCTTAAGATAAGTGATACTTCAACACGTATATTTCAAATATCCGGCGTTTTGGACTACACAATATTGGCACAAAATGTGATAAGTGTTTTAGCTGAGAAAAACCGCATTTCGAACAAGGATAAACAAGCCAAATACACGGACTTCTTAAACAAAATAAACGCAAACAGCTTAACTAAGCTCATCACCATACCAGCTATTTGTGTGCAGTTAGTGCATCAGTTTTATGTTGGACGTTTAATTGAGGGTTCGTTGTGTGCTATGTACAGCAATATGCTAGATATGTACATAGCTCGCGGATTACAGAAACTTCAACTTGACAATTTTGACACAGAGGAGATCATGTGTGGGGAAATACCAGATATATTAAGAACAAAAACAAACGAAAATCTGCATAGTAATATGATCTTGGTGTGCACTGCAAGTAAGCTAGCATTTAAAACGCTAACGGATACTAGCAAAGAATGTTCGCTAGTTTTTCCAGAAAATACCATCATGAAGCACATGACAAAAACAGAACTAAATTACTTACTCCATGCAGGGGTTATCACAAAGAAAACATCTTTGGCACTTAGTTCACCTAACAAAAGGCCATACATGTTTGTGCACAAAACAATACAGGAGTTTCTAGCATCGTTGTATATTGCCATGAATCAAACGGAAATGGACGCAATCATGAATGCAATAGAGCAGGCTTATTGTGACAGTACATCTATTCTGGACATGGGTCAGTTGTTCATCTTTACTTGTGGAATGTGTTCTTCAGCGGCTCAAAGAATGTCTAAGGTCATGACGAAGGCCATCACCGATGACTTAGAGAACGAAATGCAAGATATTTCAAGTCTGGATAGATCTCGGGAACAAGGTTATGAAGCACAAAGATGTATATTAGATGGTTTTATCGAAGGGGCGGCGAATAACCAGCCGAGCATACAGCTCACCATCAGTCATATAAATTACATTTCTCCGTTCAAATATTGCTTACCACTTCATTTTACCAGAGAACAATTATTCAAGCCTTGCTTCCATTTGAAAATTATATTTGATCAGAACAAAAGGGACGCATTTAAAACGTTAATAGACATGAACATAGCAAACATTGTAAGTCTGGTTACACACGATTCTGCCGCCGACTACCGTTTACATGAAATTATTTCGCACTCAAGAGAAAAGTTGTCGTATCTAAGGCTAATGGGCAGTGCTAAAGTTGACCTAGACGGTCTAAAACTCAAGTACTTTGTCTGTGCGCAAGATATCGAGGTTACTAATATAGATTGCAGCAATATGGTGGTATGTGGATTATGCGGAGAAACGCCGTTACGATGCGTCTTACCATCGATGTCAGTCACTGGAACAAACGTCAAATATCTTTCAATCTCTGCAAATTTTCGCGATGATTGGAACATTTATGTTGACATCAAACCTTGTGAAACAATAAAACTTCTCTGTGAAGTTCTTCCAAACCTGACGAGTCTACACGAGCTGAGAATATACAAGACAATGCTCGACGATACAAACGTGCACGATTACTTTCCTAATTCGATCAGAGATGTCGAGTATTCTTATGTACGGGTTTCCTCCCAAATGGTTATGTCGATGGTGGAATGGTCAAAGTCACGGGACATGTCTGTGCATTGCAGGTTATTTTCGTGTTTACACAACTATTACGGGAACATTGTTCACTGGATAAAGCAGCAGGATGGCATCGATCTAACTACCGGTTATCTAATTCAAGATCTAATTCAGTCTAAGAAAGACTTGGTAGGCATCACCCTCGATTGGAGCAATCGTTTAAAGTCAGAATAGGACATACTGTTATAAGCCAAAGACAACAAAAAATAAGCATAAAGTTACTATAACGTGTTTATATTACTATGTTTCATATTAGAATTAATATAGCTGCTTTGTTCTATGTATATTAAGTCTAACCGAAAACTTATATTACCTCTTGCGTTTCCTAATTCAAGCGTTTGATAATGCCACATATGTCCGTTAATATATGTATATTTATTTCTTGTTTTTAAGAAACCCTTATGCATAGTATATATTAAACTTAAATCTGTTATTCATTTTATGCGATTAGGATATATAAATAATTCAATGTAAACAGTAGATTCCATACTGTACATATGTAATATTTATCTTAAAAAAATGTATTAGATAAATAATGTGTCATTTATTTTAAACCTCATTGCGTTTCAAGTAGTGGGCGATTACTAAATGCTGTGGTAAGTACGCATATTAAAGAAAATGGTTAAAAGCGTGAAAGGACTGTGCCTCAAAGTTTCTCTTTAATCCTTAAATTAAATTTGTTAAAACTGTTTTGTTCCTCTTAGTCGTTCTTTTGTTGCTGTTTTTCGTTTGAAATACATATACGAACACTTTTTCGATTTGGGTAGATGTTTTATTTTAATAACCTTTTCAAACTATATTTGATCAAGTGTAAATGGGTCTCTTATAAGAAGTAATCTCACAGTGTGAGTGTTCGTGTAAATAAAACGTAAGTATTCCCTGTTCTTTTCTTTAGTTTTGCATGCTCATTTTTCAATGTGGAAAGCCATTTACTTGTTTGCAATTAAAATACTTACAGATAACTGTTATAGTTAAAGAAAAAAAGGACGAAATGCTCTAGAAGGGAAAGAGGTTGAACTGAAGGACTAGCGAATTACACATGGCAAGATTTGATCACCTGTTTCATTACACCCAACTTTGACATATTTGACAATTCTCTGTGCTTAAATGTCATTGACAGTGCTGTTGTTTGGCGGACTGTAATTTTGAAAATGTTCCGTTCCAGACTTAGAATGGTTATTTGTCAGGAGCATACTGTACTGGACAATAAAAGTGTTATTTTTTTCTTACAATGCACGTTTTTTTTAAATACATCAACACTCGTACAGTTAATCTAAAAACATGTATAGAGGTATGTTTTTTTTTACAGGATTATCTCTTATCTACAAATACAAATACATTCACACGTTTCGGTATTTTGGCGCCTTATGGTTCTCAGTGAAGCAAATAAAAAAACACAAGTCGTGCTGCTAATATAAAGCAGTTGTTAATGGCTATACACTTCGGCGTAGTTGCCAAGTATCAGCTGTTACCTAGAACTTTTGAATCTATGGGTTAATTCAAAGCTTAAGAGAGGTTCAATTATCCAATTGGTTGGCATAGTGTCGAATATTTGTGGTAAGGTAACGTACGCAATACCATGTTCAATGAATACCATTTCAACGTAAGTGCTACATCATTCTTATCAATTATTAATTAATTAATTCGTTCTAATACTATTATATTTTAACATACCGTAAAACTATTTCATTTACATACATAACGATTGCCCGTAAATTTCGTTTATACACAGTAAATATGCTACTTTTTAGAGCATTGCATACAATGTTTGAAATACGTATATATATATACGTACATGAACACCGACGGATTAAATTCTATGCTTGCGTTTTTTAACTTAGTGTCATAATATTGTTAAATATTGGTCAATTGCAATAAGCTCTTATTGATACTTACTCGGATAATCTGGTGATTGGTCCGAACGATATAGATAGTCGCGCATTGCTCATTTTAACAGGAACGGACACGTCGTTGTTACCCATTTGTTTGTGAATATTAATTCCAATGCATTGGTTTATCTCAATTAAAACTATCACGGTATCAACCACACACACAAACACGCGCACGTGATGTAGTTAAAGGAGAAACAAAACGCTTTGACATGTATCGCTGAATGATAGTAAATGTTAATCTGTTCCATCTATACATTGCTTTAGTATTTGCTATTATCACCTTAACACACACTATTCCTATTCATAGAAAATATTATTTAGATCATATTTTATGTAAACGTTTGTCAATAACAAGCTGTACATCTTACCGCTGGATTGAACGTGTGTTTCATCGCCGTTGTCGTTAAATATTGATATCCATGGCTAATATCCAATGGAGTCGTGAGTACCCATTCAATTCCTAACTCAGTACACGTGCAGAAATCGGACGCTACCCTTACCCCGCTGCTTCTATGTCCGTATTCGCGACCGAGCATTTAACCGCATACCCGTCTTCTACACCGGTAGATGGCGCGTATGGATGTTTGTTATAGCGAACAGACCTCTGGGAACCGAGTGCCCAATGAATATTAAAAGCGACCATAGTCAGAATAATAGCGGGCATTCGTGCATCCAACATAATACGCCTGAAACAAACATAGGTTACGCTAGAAAAGTCACGGACTGCAATTAAACGAAATGTCACTGACTGCAATTAAACGTGAAGTCACTGACTGCAATTAAATGTGAAGTCACTGACTGCAATTAAACGTGAAGTCACTGACTTCAATTGAACGTGTAGGCACGGACTGCAATTAAACTTGAAGTCACGGACTGCAATTAAACGTGAAGTTACAGACTGCAATTAAACGAAAAGTCAAGGACTGCAATTTAACTTGAAGTCGAGGACTGCAATTAAACGTGAAGTCACGGACTCCAATTAAACGTGAAGTTGTTACGGACTGCAATTAAACGTGAAGTCACGGACTGCAATTAAACGAAAAGTCACTGACTGCAATTAAACGTGAAAATGGGTGAAGGATTGTAATACGTGAAGTCACGGACTGCAATTAAACGTGAAAATGGGTGAAGGATTGTTAAACGTGAAGTCACGGACTGCAATTAAACGTGAAAATTGGTGAACGATTGTAATACAGTAATTTATAGAGTATAGCTATTATGTGGGATGGTTATTCATTCACTTTTATTTTGTTAAGGTATGAAAATTAGCCGATGAATAAAAAGTAAGCCTATTTATCCCATTTACCGTTAATGGATCAGGTAACAGTTCGTTGGTACAGGTAACATTTTGTTGGTACAGGTACAAGTTCGTGGGATAAAACAGGTCATCATATATAGCCTGTTAACGTGTTTAATTTCAATTATGAACAGAACAGAACAGAACAGAACATTTTATTTAAGACTTGTANGGGGCGGAAAAGATCATTTTATTCACTTTGTTTGTATAAATGATGTTAACACAATGTACGTATCCACTATAACCATGAAAAATAAACGAGCGACGTGTTTTCACGCTAACTTATGTAAAGATATCATTTGTGCAGATAAAGTAATAACCGGACTCTAACATCTACTTTCACAACTATAATAAATATGCACATGCTTTATTTGCCCACTTTCAACATGACATTAAATCGAGCGACTTTGTTGTTTCAAACTACATGTCGGTATAAAATCCAGTTGCTTCATGCCCACAGGAATAAGACAACCTGAGGCATATTTTTTCATACAATATAATAGAAACTTCGTCCGTTGCATAAAATTGATAATATGGTCGAAGTATGTATAAAATCTCAGCAGTAACATGGCATTTTTTAACACTTGGTCGATACCTAATATCACTTCAAGATGTTTGCATATATTGTTATAAAACATATTTTCCAGAATGCAGCATTTGGCGCTGAAGGACTGGCTTACGCATGTCAAAAATGCTCGCCAATTTTTGCTCATGTGAACGAACCATTCGCTTATGAGAACGAAGTATTACTNCCAATTTTCGCTCATGTGAACGAACCATTCGCTTATGAGAACGATGTATTACTTTTCTGCAAGACGAACAATTTTCCACAAGCGTGATTTACGTATACAAGTTCCTCAAACTTCCGTCATGCAAGAATGATGTTATAACTATGACTAAAATAGTAAAAGCTTAAGATTGGGGTGGGGGATAAGAGCGTCAAATGTTTTTTTGTAATACCAATCTATGGCATTTCGTCACAAATAAGTCTTGTCTGTGTTCTGCGAGTGCCCACGACGTCAGAACCACGTACAACGTCATTCGCTTTTATACGTCGGTTCCTAACTTCTTGCAATTGATACTTCTTGTCGGACTTAGAACATACTAAGAACGCAACTTAGAAAAAACACGCAAATCATAAAGGTCAAACCGAAAAAAAGACTTTCAAAAACAAACGAGCTGATATTTTATGGTAAGAAAACGATAGGCGTGCTAGTTGTGATGGCGTGATGTGATTTGTAGGACTAATGAAATCGCGTGTGTCCCTGCGGCTTTATTTATATCTTACCGCGTTGCTTCTGCAACACTGACGCCTTCATGCGATCCTTTGGCACACTGTCTAGTATTCAATCGGTAAGATGAACCTAAACACGCGCAAAGTTTGCAAGTATTTTTTTTTTGCCTTTTGCCGTCGTGGCCTTAGAAATGAAATNAATTTTACATACATAAACATTTATTTACAAACATGAAACCATAGTTGTATTAGGGCACGATCCGATCAGGATTCATAAATACCCTTACACTATGCTAACACTATGTTAGACACACCGGGAAATCCGTTGGATCTAGAAGATACAGTGAAATTATAAGTGTTTGTATATATAAATGACTAGCGGATTGCAGATGGCAATATTTGATCTCCTGATAATGTTTCATTATTTGTAAATTTAAAAAATGCGACAATTTCCTGCGCTTAAATGCCATTGAAAGTGCTGTTCTTTTGCCTGACTCAAATTGTTAAAGACGGGTTGCTTTTTTTACATTGAGGTGTTTTCCATCTTCATGGTCTGAGGGTAAAATAATAACATTACATAAAAAGGGCAGTCTAAACGAAGTCAATAATAACAGAGGTCTGACTCTTCTTAGTACTTTTGGAAAACGTTTTTCTAAAATTCTCCATAGCAGATTAACTGATTGGGCCAAACGATATTATGTATACATTGCAGCATATGGTGAACTTGGAAACATATCGCTGTTTTTCAATTTCAATCCTACCTAAATATATGTCATGTTAAGGTTTCAATTAAGTTTATCAAAATTATGTATGTCATCAAATTGTTTAAATATTAAAACTAGTAGATGTGCTAGGGTAACATCAATTCAGTTAGTTCAACAAAAGTGTATTGTTAGTAATAAGCTCTAAGATGAGTTTCATTTTATTCTTGAATGTAAGAAATATACGGAACTGAGATCAAAATATATGTCATTGTACTACAGACAAAGACCAAATATTTACAAATTTATCGAANTCGCTATTAATCGCAACCTTGCGGAACACAATCGCTAACTCTACTGTAATCCTAAATTATTGCTCTGAAATAAATAGGCTCCCATCAAGCAAAAGACATTAATTAAATACCCACTAAATTTTTAAGATCACTTCTTGGAGTTAAAAAAATCCACAAACTTATCCGCACTGTACGGAGAACTCGGTAGGATCCCTCTTCATGTATGTCGCCGAATTATTGCGCTACAATATTGGTATAAATTGATCAATTTACATAACGATCACATTTAAAGAGAGATACGCTAAGAAACAGAATTCGTGATAAAAACAATTGGGCATAACATATAAGAGAATGTCTCGTAACTAACGGTTTTGGTGAAATTTGAAATACAGAAAATTTAGATTTAACCACTCTTGAAATTGTTAAAAGGTGAATTATAGATCATCAAACCTTGTATTTCGACGTAAACTCATCATCTAAACTTAAAACATATTCTCTTGTCAAATATGAACTCAAATTAGAGACATATTTGCAAAAATTTCACGAAAAGAAATACAGATTTGCTTTTGCGATATTCAGAACATCCTCACACAAACTTGTTATCGAAACTGGTAGATACACGAACATGCAAGTAAATGAACGAACCTGCCGATCCTATAACATGAACCAAATTGAAACAAAATACCATTTTTTACGTGTTTGCCCAATGTATAGGGAGCTCAGAATGAAATAGTTTAAACCTTATTACTGTCACTGGCCTACCCTAAATAAATTCAAGTTGCTTCTAAAATCAACATGTAGTACCAGCTTATATAATATTGCCAAATGTATATATATAATGCCGACAAATTAAGAATAGACACTTGATAATTTATTCTTTATATACTGTTTATAATGATGAACTCATCTCACTTTTCATTTACGATTACTATATGTGTAATGTTTCACTATTGTCTTTATAGTTAGAACTGGGAAGCTAAACATTTTGTTGTATGTTCTGTTCACTTTGTACTTCTCAATGTTGATATTATGTATTGTGCTTTGACATTGTATACTGTTTATGCAATAAATGTTGGATTTGTTGGACTTGGTTATAAGAATAAAATGTTTTACCTATATGTCTATAGTAAACACACTAGATTAGACAATTTCTCGTATTTAACTTTAACTTATTCGATACTTTCTTCTTGTCACACGTATTAAAATAATTTGAAGGTAAGAGTACACATTGAAAACAATCATATTTGACAGGGAACATTTCAATGATTTTAATTACATCAAATTCTAATAAAGGATTGATTTATGGCTAAATGATTGGTTTACCTTTATATTTACCAACGTTTTTCTCAAAGTAAAATATGCAACTGAGAAGGCTTATGATGACGAATTGCGGGGAACAAATTCCACTTCAAATAGAAATAGGCCGAGTGTCAAANATAGCTCTCAGAGGTATGTTATATTTGAAAGCTGGCGGAATATCGGTCAGATGTTCTATTTGAAAGACGTACTCAAGAAAGTCACACGTTGCAGTTGCGGGTCTTCTTGCTTACCAGTTTTTTTAGCCAGCCGAAGCTCAATTTAGAAAGTAAATTTTCGTGAGTTTTTTTTTCAAAAATGGCTGTTTCGTCGACACGTGGATTCGTGGATTTCCGATTGTGGTAAAAAACATGGAATATGTATCGGTTATTTTTCGATGTGTTTGTGTTAAATTGCTTGACCCGTCAATCTACGAAATCAACGAAAATAATTTCCTACGAATTATCAATAATACTGATTTTACAGTATTTGCTTTGGGACACACGAATACCCTCAACGTTGACGAATTCAGATTGTAAAGCCACCAAATAATCATTATTCAGTGGAATGTTTAATTGTTAAAAAATCATCTGTTTATCAAGTATTAGTTTCCATTGTTATACAATTAATATAACATTTGAATAAGTGTCTTTTATTCAAAGCGTACTGTCAGTAATGGACATTGAAATCCACATCGTGTTTTTTACATCTGTAGTAATAAGGCACACAAAGCAGACTGATACATCTGACGAAGTATTGCCCCCATAAACGTTTATTGATGTATGTTTTTTTTAAATGCTTTAATTGATAGCATTACTTTCAATTAATTGTGATATGATAAGTGTACTGATATTATATGAATAATATTTAAGTGCAAGAATCTCCACTTATTATATTGACTTAACAAATAATGTAAAAGATGCTTCCTAAAAATTCACCGTTTTTGGTAGTGTGAATATACCGTGCAATTTTAATGAAACATTTATTGAACGCATACACACTCATTTTTACGCAATCGCTTATTTCCCAATTATCCGAATTTTAATTTTTGGAGTCCATGCCGTCGAAACATTGAACATAGCATAAATATGTGACAATGCTATTTTTGCTACAAAAATGATGTTCAGTCGCGAAAGGCATTAAACGCATTTGTATGTAAGAACATATAAACAATTGAAAACAAGTTTTTTTTTTCCGGAACATCCTTCATAACAAGGCGACACAAAAAGTGGTCCTATTAAAAGCCCAACAATAGAAGGTGCACATTGATTCAAGACGGATGCTGGGAAACCTAGTCCCGATGTTCCAGATTGAGAAGTGGAGCCACTAGTTGCAATAATTCAACTCTCAGCTTAATAATGCAAAGGGTTGCTGAGAGTTGTATAAGAAATAATGCATGGAACATATTTACTCAACACTGTTTAACTTTAATAGAGGGACACAACACAAGTTAATAATTCAATACCGGACATGTTAGTAGTATACTGTGTACAGGTCATGCTCACAAACCTCTTGAACAAGGTAAGAACTTGCACAAAACATCAAGCCTGCCTTACAATAGTTTGTCAGGGCACGCTCCAAAACAAGTACAGTTTCGTGAGCACCTGTCACAACACATACACTACTGGTACACACAGACTTCACGTGTATCAAAGAATTACAGAGCGGCAATTGCGTAGAAGTACCTTCCAAGTGTCCGCTATCCGAAAGGGCTCTACACTGCCAATGCTATTTATTATTAATTTATTCCATATCCAGTATATAAACCTGACTTAATATAACTGCTGCTGAGTAATTACTTATGTTTGTTTTCTTTTCTTTTTAAATGTATAACCCACCAATCATTTCAATGTATACGTTCTGTTTAATAGTAAACATTATTTTGGACAAACTTGAAATACATCTATAAGGTACCGTTGTCGATGTTTACGCCATTCCTATACTGTAGTTTAGAACTATAATGAATACGTTTATTATACTTCATAACGGACCCAATTTGACTACTATGACCAATTATTATACGTCTAAGACATCCCCAAAAGAGAAACAACATCCACACAATTATGCATTTATCATTGCAGTAGTGTATTTTAGAGTTTCGTTGCTTTTCAATGAACGTTTACATGCGGTGTAACCCAGCATAATTGAAAATATCAGCCCTAAATGGCTTTACACATTTCAATACAGTATCTACGTAACACGACAACACATCTCGCGTGCGTTTCACAACACGGTTGCTAGGATATATCTGGCATGAGCATTTATATGAGAACATGTTTGGGATTGTAAACGGCCCGGTTAGCTCAATCAGTAGAGCGCGTGCCTTTACAGAAAGAGATTCAGGGTTCGAGTCACGGACTGTAGGCGGCCCGGTCGTCTCACTCGATAGAGCACTCTTCTTGATAGCAACAGGTGAAGCTAAAGTTTCACTTTGTTTATAGTTGACATCATGTAGAATGTTGGCTAAGTCTCTACAGAGTCCGTTTAGCTCGTGTCGTGAGGCTAATGCATGCACTGGTGTAAAATATTCAGTCTGATAAGTCGTGATGTAGAATGTTGACTTAGTATCTACATAATCCATAAAGCTCGTGTGTACTGGCGTAACATATTGTTATTCAGTTGCTGATTGTGATAACGTGAGTATTTATTCATGCTCATGATAATCGAACATCACAATTATGGTATATTTTGTTGTAGTTAGCTCTCAGTTAGCAGCATTTCATTTAAATAAGCCGTTATAAAGTTGGCGACCGCGCTACATATTGTTAATTAGACGGAAGATGAATGAGTTTCGCATATATGTTTTTTGTGCAATACGTTAATTGATTTGAGATTTTATTTTACTTGGAAACCGGATGTACAATATCGGTAACGACTGCCAGACTAACGTCAGAACGGATGTTCATCTAAACATATAAAGAGTAGACCAGTTACAATACATTACAAACAATTATATTATTTATTAATTTATAATAATTCGTTTTCCTGCGTATTGGTTCATCGTGTATCGTTGGACTAACTCGTGATTTAACAATACACATGTTAAAACATGTATTATTACACTATTCGCTTAATAGTTAGGAACCCGATATATGCTTTTGGTCAATTAAACAGTTACTTTTGGGCTCATTTAAAAACAAGGCTATTAAAAAATACATGTTCGTGAATAGCAATTAATCAGAGGACAATGTTTTATGTTATTTTAACAACACAATTGTATAAAAATGCATGCACTTGATAAGCTATTAATCAGAAAACAGAAATGTATGGCGACGCCTGTCGGTAGGTTGTCCGAGGATTTCTAGTTATTAAGCCGTGAATCACGTGCTCACATTAATCAGAACACATATACACCCGTGATTGCTAAACTCATGTATTGATTGACAACTGTCTACAGTCTACAATTAATACTTTAAATATAACGTAATACGTTTTCCTTTTTATCAAGTCCTTTACATCATTATTTTAAAATGTTAATGTTATTAAACCATTATTGTCCTGAAACATGCACAATTTTATAAAAGTCGCGATCAATGGTTCCTAGCTGATTTTATGTAGACAGACTTACATGTAATATTTACATGTGACGACGATTTCCTTTCGCACCTTGTTAATTGACACGTGTACCAGTTATGTTGTCAATTAAGGACAAATTGACTACACGGACACTGGAAGTGTAATAACTGAAGTGTGTTCCCGAGGAGTGTTTCGTAAAGTGTGAAATTCAAGATGCCATATTGTCTCCTCATAAATCGATCTGTTTTGAATTTCAAACACAAACAATTCCGTTCATATATTTTTTTATCAGAACGTTTTGCGCTAGCATAGCATCAATTCCGTAAGTTGCGTTCATAATCTGACCCCCTTAATCTCTATTTAATCATTACTCCAGTGAGCGATCTACACTTATATTGGTCCTTTTATTTATTATGGACCACTGGTTGCCACAAGTATGTAAGTCCAGGAAAAACGCAAAATCTTAAGATACATAGGGTCTGTTGTCACGAAAACGCATATTATGCTTAAATCTCAGAGAATCTAATATCAACCGTTCATCAATCAAGGGTGTCTTTCTATAATATGAATGTCTCTATTACAATATTTTGTTTCTGTTTAACTTAATCTAGTGCACACAGCTCCGTAATCCGTGTAAGATAAATGATTTATATAACTAATTAGCGACACATTATTATGGTATTTAAATAACATTACACATAAGACAACGGGAAAAAAACAAACATTTTTAAGGTTCCCATCACGGAAAATTATAGTTTCGGG
>VMBQ01013705.1:4792-16205 GCA_007657795.1 Dreissena rostriformis | reverse complement strand
TTTTACCAAGCTTTTCACCTTAAATGACCTCTACATAACGCGAGCCGACCCGAATAAATACATTCGAATATTTGTCTGTGCACAGCGTAAAGGATGTAACACAAAATGTGGCCAAGTTACAATTACGCGTAAAAATCCATCTATCTGAATTTCATGGTCTATATTCGTCAGGGGAAGACATAATGGTCTATTGATAAACGTTGATTACATAGTTTTTCTTTGAAGATGAGAAAACAAAAAACTACCGAAAGAGTATAGTGTCACAATAAGAGGGAACTCGTTTAATTATCTAACCACACATGTTTGCCGTACTCGGTCAGCCCGTCAAGAAATCGTTCCTGAACGCCTGAAAAGGCTACCATTATTTGTCAGTTTGCTGTTAATAACACAGTTTTAATTCAAATTTATATTGAAAAGCATTGTGCTTAAATGTGTCATTTACAATACGCAATGATATTTTTAAAGACCCGCGTCATGCGAAAATGCCATATGCGGCCTTCACAGCTATAGCCCAGCCTGCGCATCTCGCAGTCTGGTCAGGAGATGCAAAATGAGACCATTAAACCTTGCGTTATTTTATAGCGGACAGCGTTGCCTCTGATCAGACTGCCCGATTTTGCAGGCTGTGCTTGAGCTATGCTGGCCGAAACGCCATAAGACCCATTTTCGCATGACGAGGCTATGAAAGTGTGTTTTGAATGTGTTGAAAGAAATCGGCATATTAATCAAATAAATACATACTATATATTTCGATGGAGAAGAAATAAACTCATAAAAAGCCATGTGAAGACACATATAATCTACCGCACAGGTGTTGGGAGCGTAGCCAAGTCACTTGAACACTATCAATATGTCATAAAACAACATTTTTTATATAAAAAAATTAAAATCTGATATGATATATATACAAATATATATCATATCAGATTTTTTTTTTTTTTTGATAAAAAATGTTGTTTTATGACATATTGATAGTGTTAAAGTGACTTGGCCACGCGCCCAACACCTGTGATCTACCGTAGTATTTTTTTCTACGAACACTATTGTGTGGTTCGCCTATAATAACATATATTTCATGCGTTGTATATGCGACTAACAAGTGAAAAAATACACAATAATTTCCAATTAAAGTATTTAGAATTAGAATTTTCTAACTTTATTTCAAAGTCAGCACTTACGCCGTGTTATCACCTGGGTAATTGAGAATACAGGAGAAATCGAAGTCGCATATTTACTGCCTGAAATGTGTGTTTTAAGCTTAAGCGAACATGTATTTTTTAAATGTACAAACTTAATAATATCATGCTATCGTTTCGATGAACGATTTTTGTCTTCCAGAGAACATCTTATAATCATGTGACAAAATAAACACGCTAAAACACCCGCGAAAAAATACCGCATATCGAAAAATAACCAACCAATTCTACTTTACATATCCAGAAGCCAGGGCCTTACAAATGGAATTATGTCAAGATTTGACCTCTTATTGAAGTAAACAAAGGAAACGTAGCCAGGGCGGAATTAACCTGTTTTGGGGCCCAAGGCTGCACATGTTACGGCGGCCCCCTTACCCCCTTCTGTAAATCATACTTGATTCTGCAAATACATTCATACATGATATGCATCTTGATTGTTATTATTGTTATGATGAATTGTGGATGGGACTTAAATAAACTAATAATAATACAAAGATCTGAAACTTGCATTTTGATTCACAGGTGGTTAGCTTGAGTGTATCCGTCAATTTGTTTAAGTCTAACAAAACATGAATCACAACATAATTATAATAATAACATTATTGGTATCAACGAGCATTGAATGAAATTCTCAAGCAAACCACATTATTTTTTGTTAATTAGTTTTCCCCAGAAATTTTATGCTTCGTTTAATTTCTTTCCATTTTATCTTCATTCAATTTCATGTATTGACATTAACGTTTAACTGTACGCACTATGTAAGTAAATGTCAAAAACTAGGTCAAATCATAGAAAAACATTGTGTACGTGTTAACAGCCCTCTACTGGTAACTCGCCCCTTTCATTGCGCATTAATTCCGTCAAAGCGATATGCTTCGGTGTTTCTCTCCATGAAAAGGAATACAAAACACCGCGAACGCGAACAGTAATGGCCGTCGAGGAAGGTGGGACCTCGCGGAAAACCATTGGCGCACGCGCGGTGCTAGTAGATTATTAAAAGCTGGTATAAAGTTCAAGGGAAAATTATTAATTGACTCCGGGGCCGTATAAAACACGTCGATTCCGAGCTTTTGGCTTTCGTTTCCCGTTCTGGTATGACTCCTCGGGAGCGAAGAACAATTAATAAATTTAATTAAGCCCCTGTTTTGTGGTTCCAGCTCGAGATAATGCGCTCTAACGCACCTCGTACAAAACGGCGGAGACTATTTCGTAAGATGGAGAGATTTTTTTAATAAGTTGCTTAATGTAGTCTTCATCAGACTTTTTATTGATATGCACTGGTAGTCACGCTGGTAACAACAAGGCGAGCGTTGGACATTTTAATTTATTCATTCATTATTTCCCACACATAAATCACTGTAAAACTATTTTATTTTGCAATGCAATAAACGTTCACGTCTGACTACACCAGAAACGAAACGATAAATGTGTCAATTACATCTTGGCGTATAGCCCCCAATCCTCACATTTCGCTGGTAATATGTTTCACTTTTCCATGATAATTTAATTGCAAATGTATGCTTAAACGATTTCTGCTGGTATTTTTATAGCAGATGTGGTGATATGGATGATTTTATTGTTGGTATCGATAATATTCCGCAAAGAATTGTTTCGTCTGTGATTTAAAAGTTAATAGATATGGTGATTTATTAATAGATTTTTTGACAAATGCAAACATGTGTATGTTGAAAGGTAGAAGTTCGCATGCAAATAATGCTACATCAATTTCTGTCCATGGCTCGTCTGTGGTAGATTATTGTTTAGTTGCACATGATCAATTATGCAAGTTTAATGATTTTAAAGTTTTTCTTACTACTGATGTTATAAATAGATGTGTTAATTTACATATGGGTAACCAAACTGCTATTCCAGATCATTCAATATTGTCTTGGTCAATACCATGTAATGTGTGCTCTGGCCGTGCTATGGATGATTTGGCAACTGAGGACGATGGATTTGACAAGTTTGATTTATGACAGATTCCAGATGACTTTTTATCCGATCCATCGGTTCTTGAAAGTATAAACGATCTTGTGGCACGACAAGAACAGGATACTTTAAATATAGAAAGTATAGACACTATTTATAGACAGTGGTGTGATTCATAAGAACTGGTTCTACCCAGCTAGTTTACTTGAGATTAATGCGTTGATGTGTTGGGTCACAAGAGAACTGGTTCTTCCCATCTAGTTTACTTGAGATTAATGAGGTGATGTGTTAGGTCACATAGAACTTGTTCTACCCAATTAGTTTACTTGAGATTAATGAGGTGATGTGTTGGGTCACATAGAACTGGTTCTACCCAGCTGGTTTACTTGAAACTATATTGATGCTGTTTGTTTGAACACATGGTATTTGTTCTACTCAGTTAGTTTACTTGAGATTAATGCGGTGATGTGGTGGGTCACATAGAACTGGTTCTACCCATCTAGTTTGCTTGAGATTAAAGCGGTGAGGTGTTGGGTCACATAGAACTGGTTCTTTCCATCTAGTTTACTTGAGATTAATGTGGTGATGTGTTGGGTCACATAGAACTGGTTCTACCCATCTAGTTTACTTGAGATTAAGGACGTGATGTGTTGGGTCACATAGAACTGGTTCTACCCATCTAGTTTACTTGAGATTAATGAGGTGATGTGTTGGGTCACATAGAACTGGTTCTACCCATCTAGTTTACTTGAGATTAATGAGGTGATGTGTTGGGTCACATAGAACTGGTTCTACCCATCTAGTTTACATGAGATTAATGAGGTGATGTGTTGGGTCACATAGAACTTGTTCTACCCAATTAGTTTACTTGAGATTAATGAGGTCATGTGTTGGGTCACATAGAACTGGTTCTACCCATCTAGTTTACTTGAAATTATATTGACGCTGTTTGTTTGAACACATGATATTTGTTCTACTTAGCAAGTTTACATGAGATTAATGAGGTGATGTGTTGGGTCACATAGAACTGGTTCTACCCAACTAGTTTACTTGAAATTATATTGATGCTGTTTGTTTGAACACATGGTATTTGTTCTACCCAGCTAGTTGACTTGAGATAAATGTGGTGATGTGTTGGGTGACATAGAACTGGTTCTACCCTAATTTTGTTTAAACATTGGACATTATTATTAGTAAGAAACGAAAATTAATATTTGACGAATAATAATTAGCACTATCGTGTGATTGATTTACCGTATGCATGAAATACCGGTACATTAATATCCAACGTAATCCACGCATACATATTTCGTTTGTTTCGAAATCAAGATAAATGTTGTTATGACACAAAGGGGAGTATGATAGTATAACTGACACGTGACATGTCCTGTAAAACGCTAATGAAGTAAAGTTAAATCGACTGGCAATTGGCTTCAAACATTTGCTTACATGGTACGTTCGTAAAACAATATTGGTGACGTGGGGGGTGGAGGGGGTGAGAAGTTACACATTTACATGAAAATGAATGAAGATGAAATGGAAAGAAATGAAATAAAAATAAAATTTCTGTCGAAAAATAATTAACAAACAATTAATGTGGTTTGCTTGAGAATTTTATTCAATGCTCGTTGATACCAATACAGTTATTATTATAATTATGTTGTGATTCATTCTTTGTTAGACTCAAACACATCGACGGATACACTCACGCTAACCACCTGTGAATCAAAATGCAATGTTTGCGTCATAAAAATAGTCCACTGCCTGTTACGTTAAAATCGCATAACACAGCTCTCCTTAAAGGTCACAGGTGCAGGTCAGCCAATAGATGCATTCGCGAAGACGCAGAGTAAATGAAATACACACATGCGCGCGCAGCACAGCAGCTGATGCGGTGAATATGCGACTCGTGACGATTTCTCCTGTCTTCTAAATTGCACGGGTGATAACAATATTCGGCGTAAATGCTAACTTTGAAATAAAGCTAGGAAATTTACGTTTCTGAATAATTAAATTGAAAATTATTGTGTATTTTCCCACTTGTTAGTCACATATCCACCGCATGAACTATGTGTTATTATAGTCAAACCACACAATAGTGTTCGTAGAAAAAAAATTACTACAGCAGATTATGTGTGTCTTCACACGGCTTTTTATGAGTTTATTTCTTCTCCATCGAAATATATAGTATGTCTTTATTTGATTAACATGCAGTTTTCTTTCGACACATTCAAATCAAACTTTCATAGTCTCGTCATGCGAAAATAGGTCTTATGGCGTTTCGGCCAGCGTAGCTCAAGACCAGCTTGCGCAATTGGGAAATCTGGTCAGAGGCGACGCTGTCCGCTATAAAATCACGCATCAGGTGTAATGGTCTCATTATGCATCTCCGGACCAGACTGCGAGATGCGCATGCTGGGCTATAGCTATGAGGGCCGCATATGGCATAAAACCCATTTTCGCATGACGCGGGTCTTTAAAAATATCATTGCGTATTGTAAATGACACATTTAAGCACAATGCTTTTCAATATAAAATTGAATTTAAACTGTGTTATTAATAGCAATCTGACAAATAAGGGTAGCCTATTCGGGCGTTCAGGAACAATTTCCAGACGGGCTGACCGAGTACGGCAAACATGTGTGGTTAGATAATTAAACGATTTCCCCCTTATCGTGACACTATACTCTTTCGGAAGTTTTTTGTTTCCTCATCTTGAAAGCAAAACTATGTTATCAACGTTTATCGATAGACCATTATTTCTTCCCCTGACGATTACAGACCATGAAATTCAGCGAGATGGATGTTTACGCGTAATTGTAACTTGGCACAATTTGTGTTACATCCTTTACGCTGTGCACAGACGAAGTGATCTGGCCAAAGTTTTCTCGAATCAGCCATTGAAATATTCGAATGTATTCATTCGGATCTGCTCGCGTTACGGAGATGTCATTTAAGGTGAAAAGCTGGGTAAAACAGCTACCCCGAAAAAGCGCATTAGTGTTCTATACCGATCTTTATGACTACCTAATTCGTGAGTTAAAAGTATTGCTCGCGATTTATTTTTTATTTATTTTCATCAATTATCTTCTTGTATAGTTTGAATTGTTATATGGTATCAAAAAAGTTTTGTAAAGGGAAACCCCATCATGAAATTATATTCTTAATGAGATAGGTATCGATATTCCAACAATGTTCATTTAATATGATGGTTATTGCAGATTTTATTTTATATTAACTTGTTCTCATTATACAATTTTGATAATATTGTCCATGCCTTCAGAACGTCTTAAAAGGGACATGTTGTTGTTATGTTGTCTTAGTTATCTCTATAACATCAATAGGATGATAAACAGTGCACACACATCTCGACCTGTGCGTTCAGACACACTCTTTATAAATTTGAATGGGTTGGGTATATTTCAAACTTGCGATTCAAAAAGCGATACCTTAATTTTGAAAAATGAGTTGCGTCAAAGGTTATTCAATAGCGAACAACTGCAGTGCCTTCAGCGCTTTGATATTCATACTGCATTTGTACTTTGTTCATTTTGTGTAGACAACTGTAACCAATGATTCTGATGAAGATGGTGGTGGTATAAATATTCCTTGACTCATACAAAGCTCTATCAATCAGGAAATCAAACATTGTTAGAAGAGAGATCTACTACATGAGTCATGCTCTTTGAAAAAACAGGGATTAATGGATGTGCATAAAGTGTCATCCCAGATTAGCCTGTGCAGTCCACACACGTTAATCAGGGACGACAGTTTCAGCCTCAAATGGATTTTTAGTAACAAGAGACTTTCTTTTAATAATGAAAATACTATAAAAGCGTAGTGTCGTCCCAGATTAGCCTTTACAGATGAACAGGCTGATCTGGGACGACACTTAACACACAAGCTTTAAACTCTCAGAGCAAGGCTCATTTGTATTTGTTTTAAATATCTCTTGTTCACTTATGATTAGAAGCTATATTCCAGGTTACAATTAGTTTAACTACTTCTTTGTCACTGATGGCTTTATAATAATCGTCTGCAACAAACTGACAATTAACAATTATTGGATAAATTAGTGGTGGTTTGTGCATGTTCAGCGCTGGCCATGTGTGGCATTAGCAATCAGTCTTTGACGCAGTAAAGAAGAGTGTCAGCAAATTGTCTGGAATCTGTTATTTTATTGAGGACTTTAATAGAGAGGTTAGTAAATCATTGGTTGTTTGCAGATTAAATAATAACAGAAGACTTTTTGCATGTGCCTTTAAAATTGTAAGACTAAACTCATGTACCTTATCATATTATTGCACTGCAACATGATAGTGTTATTGTGCAAACTATTTGGATTGATAGTTATGTAATAATGCACTATAGAAATTCCAATAATCATGTTAAATTGCATTAATGTGATCAGTTTACAAAGGCTTCACACAGTCTTCTAAATTTTGATATGTTCAATTAAATATCCTGTATTTAAAGGTCGCCAAAGGCGTATGTCCACCTAAGGACTGGGAGGTCATGGATTCGATCCCCACTCTTTAAATCTATCCTTAAGACACCAAGGACTGGTTCCTCTCAGGAAACTGACTGGAAAGTGTTTCAATGCGCCTAAGGCATAACTAAAATAAATGGGTTTGAGACGCGCTCTGTGAAAAGGGGGTTTTATGCATGTTCGTAAAGTGTCGTCCCAGATTAGCCCGTGTAGTCCGCACAGGCTAATCAGGGATGACACTTTCCGCCTTAACTGGAATTAAGTCAAGAAGAGTCTTCCGTTCAACGAAAAATACAATAACAGTGGAAAGTGTTGTCCCTGAGTAGCCTGTGCACACTGCACAGGCTAATCTGGGACGAGACTTTATGCACATCCATTAAACCCCCTTTCACAGTGCGAGGCTCGTTTACATTTAAACTAAATATCCTGCATGTTTATGCAGACATAGTAGCAGTTTGTCTGTTATTGTGAATAAGTAGTTTGAGTGCACTTCTGCGCGAATTAGCTCGTATTGATGATGGATGGCGTTATACGGTTACCAATAGAGATATCCATGAGTGTTTTTACAAAGACATTATTTCCGAAGTTGGTTAATTTGCTGTTCAATTGTTACAATTACATGACACATTATCTGCCTGGTATATGCGCAGCTCTCAGCTCAGGCATGTCAAGAACGCTTAAAGATATTTTTTAGAATTGATGAAAGCGGCAGGAGGGATTAAAATTATTGCTTATATTAACTTCTTGTATTATCAAATAAACTAAAACCTTTTAACAATATGCCAGGTTAATTATGTTAAATGTTATGTTATTTATATATTTATATTTGCAAATGAAAGTTCTTGAAAATTAATGAAGAAATATCGACTGTAGGCACTTGGTGAAAGTTATTGTTAATATATTCATAGTAGTTCTGATCTGCTATTCTGATATGAAAAAACAACTTGATAGAAAAATTATCCTATGCCACGGCTATCAGCATTTGAGGACATTGTCGAAAACAGGTTTACCTTGTACTTATACATCATACTAAAAATGTAAGGCTTAACCTTATTAAAAAATTGTAAGAAAACGACTTGATAACAATTATCCACACAGTATCATCGTTTGTAAACCTTGTTGAAAACACATAAGTTTATACATAGTAAGACTTAAATGTAAGACTTAACCTAGATAGAACATCATATCGGTGAATATATTTCATTATGTTATTTTAAATACAAGTTATGATAAATGATATTGTTTTGTCTGTTTCGGGTTCTTAGTGTTTGTGTGTATTTCAGAGTGAGTAATTTTTTACTGCATAATAACTCTCATTTTAATACAATTATAAATAATAAGAGAGTGCATACATTATGACAATCAGGGTAAAAAAACAAACTTGTTTACTGTTGATGGGATTTTTCTATAAACTTCAAATGCGTTATTGAATGTCATTATTGCTTTTACATATATTATGCTTACTTAGAACAGATACTTTTTATCTTTAAAGAGCATTATTTTTAATTTTTGCTGAATGCAATTGGTTGGCATTGAATTAAATTTAATGGGACTTGTTCACAGATTGGCAAATTAACAAGTTTCTAACTTTTTGTCATCAATTAAAAATAAAAGAGCAGTGTAAACAATAGCATAAAATAACACCACTGACATGTACTGAAAAAAAAACATTTTTATTTATGATAACTCATTGTTTGTAATTGATAAAATTATAAATGGTTTTAAAGGCAAATCAATTAAATAATTTTGAAAAATTCTTGCGCTGTCGTTTGCATAGTTTTCACGTTTTGACAAATGATCGTTTATCCCTGTAATTGAAACACTAACAGCCCAGTGCAGTAGACACCTGTCAATATTGTCACATCATTGTAATACTATGAACTTAAACATAATTAGTGGTAATAGGATAACAGTATAAACTACAAACGCCTCATCATCATATGTCATCATTTCGGTCACTTAGTTGCTGTTCATAATGCGTTATGAATGCATGATATTTTTACAAGAAACATATCAATATCCATATCCTGTGTTTACAAATGAAAATTGAGAAGCAGTCACGAAATAAAATCCTTATGTTAAAATTCTTGATAGAGATTATTGTGAGTCATATATCCATATGTTAACCTGTTAATGCTGAGCTGCTCTTAATTATCCCTCATGAAGTTTTTAATCAAGACCTAATATGAAAATTACATAAAACATACTGACATTTTCTAAATTTCTGTTGAATTTTCAAAACCTTACATTATTTGAGTCGTGTTCTGAGAAAACTGGACAAAATGCATGTGCGTAAAGTGTCATCCCAGATTAGCCTGTGCATTCCACACAGGCTAATTCAGGACGACACTTTCCACCTAAACTGGATTTTCGCTATGGTGAGACATCATTTTAACGAAAAATTCCATAAAAGCAGAAATTGTCATCCCTGATAAGCCTGTGCGAACTGCACAGGCTAATCAGGGACGACACTTTACGCACATGCATTTTGTCCAGTTTTCTCAGAACGCGACACATTTGTGCTACTTTGAAAGCAGTAAAAAATTTAGTTATTGGATGTATTGAGCATAACATATTTGGGGTCCATATCATACAATATGTTTTATTCAGGTTGCTGACTTCTTGAGTTGGTAACTTATATATTTACATATTTACATCTTGTTTTATTTTTTTAATGAAAGAATGTGTATATGGTCTGTATAGATTTGGGTTAACATATTGAGGTTGAAAAATTAAAATATGAAAAGGGAACATTATCTATCAAATGTTAGTCTTATGATGATTCATATATCTTGCATTGGCGCCACCTCCTGTCATGAGCGCCACCTACTTGGCATTGGCTCCATCTCTTTTGGAAAAATACAAAATTATCTATTAGATCTGCAAAAAGGCCAATATGTTTGGTCATGCAGCAACTAGTATATATTGATAGCAATCGTTTCATGTTGTAAGCGAATTAATAGGGTGGAAATTTGCTCGTCACACAGGCAAAAGACATCGATTTGCTTTCAAAAACTCCACCATGCCACAACTTATAAAGGTCCCCACGTTTCCAAATGAGTTGTGATTGTATGTTTCTGTACAATTGTGGATGCATTAATCTTCGCTGAATCAAACTACATTGCCCGATTATTTAAATAAAGCGAAATATTTTGAAAAACATATAAAACCTACTCACCGTGAAGAATTATCAGTGAAAATTCAAAACATCCGGTCCTTATAAGCGCCACCTCGGAAGTAGCATTGGCTCATTCATTAATACATTGCAAAAAAGAGGTGGCGCCCGTGATTACCGGCCGTGAGAAAGCAGACGATAAATTCATAAAAAGAGGTTGTAGCATTTTCAAACCACACAAAATACTTCCACAAATTATGGTTATTTTTGTATTGTCTGTGGAGAGCGTCTTAAACTAAACTAAGTTAAATAAAATATTTATTCACTTGCAAGAGGAAGAGATAAATTAATTATTTTTATAAATCCGACTTCATCTTATAATTTATATCCGAATTCACATTCACGGCCGTTAATAAGAGGCGCCGCCTCTTTTTATGCCCCCTTTCGAAGAAAAGGGGGTATATAGTTTTCGCACTGTCTGTCAGGCGGTCAGGCTGTGGCAGGCCGTCAGGCTGTCGGTCTGTCACACTTTTCGTGTCCGCTCTCTAATTCAAATAGTTTTCATTCGATCTTTACCAAACTTGGTCAGAAGTTGTATCCAGACAATATCTAGGTCAAGTTCGAATATGGGTCATGCCGGGTCAAAAACTAGGTCATGGGGTCACTTAGTGCATTTTAAGGATT
>VMBQ01013704.1:0-15871 GCA_007657795.1 Dreissena rostriformis | reverse complement strand
CTCCTGAGTGGTACACCCCAACCCATCTGGCTGATAGACTAAATGTTTAAAGCTAGCGTTCCTGCTGTGTCGTCATATTTATACTATCCCGCGCTCTGATACTTGAACCGGTTCTCTGGTTCCTCGCAGCTAATCAGAACGCTCCCTTTGTATGACGTATGCGGCGAACCTCAACGTTTCGGAAACTTCCGAAACGAATCCTTACGCCCGAAAGAAATACACCCGTTTCGGATAGTCGTAGGTCTTCAAATACTCAGCCCCTAATCTTGAGGATTAACACATTTCAAATGGCAATTAGTAAGTTTTCAATCCTTATTGTCTTTCTGAATTGTATTAAACACAACAATAGAGGATTCGGTGTGGCTGGAATATTATACAGGTAAATGTTACATAATTTCGCGAACTGTCAAATTGTGTTTCTGTATAAAGCAATGTCCAGAGAGACTCGTCCCTAAATAAATCGTCAAACTATAAGTTTATGCTTTATTAGTAATATGAACTTCATATAACACTATAGTTATCAATATATTGATAAAATGCCTGGCTCTTAATATAATCGGTACTTACTAGCTTAGGCTAGGAAATATGAGCTTTATTATGCCAATGGTTGGCTATTGATGGATACTAAGTTGGTAAAATTAATATAAGTATATGGTTCGAAGAGTCAGGTGGATTCCTGCCCAGAGGCGACATCGCTTATTCCCAGCCACTGTCTGCCAAACATCCTGACCGGGTACCAAGCAGGATGGGGGCACACAAGCGCCGCTTCCGCAATAATTTGCTGTACATTTTCAATTTTTGATGTCATGGTTTAGTTTATAATTATATAGTGGTTATAATATATGATTTAGATGCTTCAAAATACATTTTAATGAATTCTATAACTTGTGTACTTATTTGAGTAGTGTTTATGTGCCCTCCGCCCCAGGAGAGATGTTAGTGGGGGTTCGAGCCGGATACAGGACACGCAGCGGCGCCCCTAGTTAGTGCTTGGTGTAAAGCACCGATACACTGCACCCCCGTTTAACAGACATACATACATGCATTTTATTCAGACTTATACAACAGTACATCGGCTTCATACTTACATATACACATTATTTTCTGTCACGTGAATTGGAATAACAACATAACAGTATACGACATACAATAATCATTTAAGAATATAAATACAATCAAACACACTTGATTGGAAGAACAAGTATGTTCTATCGAGGCGGTAAGAAAATGCAGTTGTATTAAGGATCGTGTTTCTTATCACAAAAGCTTCTTTCATATATTTACATACCTTAGAAAATACTAATTTGTCACATAAAACTTGTGGAATTTATATACAGATGTGTTAGTATAAAATATACGACTAATTTTTTTTTTTCATAAGTCAGTGTAACAGCGGCATATACCTATAAAATGGTATTCGTCTTGTAAATCATAGGCATTGCAACATAAACAATACCGTTCTTTTTGTGGAATATTTTTCTGAGCATATCTGCCAGTTTGGATTCTCAATGGATGTGCAGAGACTCTTAATCTAACAAAAAAAAAANATTTTTTAGTTTCTTTATATCCATAACTATAATTCTTTATATTTCTTATAGTTCATTTCCTTCTGTGAATACTAGATGCCAAATATGGATTTGTACTGTGATAATAAAGTTTAGGTCATTTATCTGTGATATCAGTCCATTTTAATTTTGTTACTAGTATGAACTTTATTATAAGGTTAATGTTTATAAGCTACTTTTTGTTAGTTTAAAAGCTCTCTATGCCATGCCACCAGCACAAAGGACCACAATGGAAATAAGAGTCGCTCTTTTTAGTGTTATCCTTGCTGTTGGTGTGCATGTCATAGTTTATTTATTCTCATGTGTACTACGTTTTTGTATTATACATGTTGTTTTAGATATCCATGTATATGTATTCCATACCGTAATAAATCTATCTATCTATCTGTACACAGGTTTGATTGTAGTTTTGTACGAATATATCAATGATGTATAAATTAGATAATTATGAATCATATTTAACTTCTAGCTGAAAATTCCATTTTGATAGTACATGTACACGTAGTTAAAGTACGCCCCTTTCAGCTCAAACGATTTTGTAATTTATGTGAACGAGTTCTATATGAGAAATGTTAATATGTTGGTATGGTTACACATAATAAAATACAAATCAGAGTCCATGTTAACTTACATAATAATTGCAGAAGAGGAAACACTTCTGAAAATTATCATGTTTATGTTATATCCTAAGCTGCTAATTTCAGTTAAGCACTTACCTGTCAGATTGGCGGTATAACGTCGCCCGTCTGTCCGCACAATCCATGTCAGACAAACACACACTGCGACTAACTTGGCCTCCATGTTTGATTTGTGATCTAAATCAACAGCAAAAATACAATATATAACACAAAAATTCGTTTATTAATATTCCACATTTAAGTGTCATAGGCAACTTCTATTTTCTAACAAGCCCAATCACGAGTAATGCCTTTTTACTTCTTCCCTTTAAACTTCTCTCCCGATAGGGAAAAACAACAGAATACAACAACATATTTTTCGGTAAGCCGTTGGTATGACCGACTGACTGACACCGTGTATCACATCTGCTCTTGTTACGCATTTTACATACATTCCACATATTCATTTAATATACAAGCATACAATACATTTCATACAAGTCAATAAGTTGTAATAAAACAGCCATTACATTCGTCATCAAACATACACAAAAGCATGATTACAAACAAAGGATGTGTAATTGTCTAACCATCATAAAGCGTAGTCTACTATTACAAACCAAGCATTCTGTATGCCTACACAAGTTCCGCTCATAAGCAACAATAAAGGCAGCCACGCCTATCGTCCCTTACGTTTACCGAATCACACCGTGTGATAAATACTATGATAAGNACTCTTAATCTAACAAAAAAAAAAACAAGCGCATACGTCTAGGAAGCAAGTCTAAATATTCTTTATATTCCAATGAGGTTTTAAAAACTTTATATATCTTATAAAGAGCTGTTATTCATTTTACCATACCATTTTCTTGTTTAAAATTGTTAACCAGTCTACATTTAAACTCCCTAACAATACTATTTACTTGCACAACGTTTGGGTTTTCAAAAACATAACCAAATCCAAAATATTTAAAATGTTCTTGACATGTATGACCCGATTTGTATAACCTTTATTACAGTCGGTTAAGTCTTGTTTGTAAACAATTTGCATTGTGATAGTTTCATTCTTTAAGATTTTTAACCGATATTTAAAAAAATCTATTGACGTACATGTACAATGGATATCTACCTAATTCTCCATTAACAGCGACATTACATGTATTTATTTTAACCAGTAGCAATCGTTTGCAAAAATTTAAATGTATACGTTCAATATCATTTGACTTTGTGAAGCCCCAAACTTCTGAAGCATAATTTAATATAGAACCCACACACGAGTCAAACAACTGACATAATATGGTTGGTTTTATGCCAAAGTCATTACATTTAAACAATAATGTATTCATTTCCTTAACGACTTTACCAACCAAATGTTCTAGTGTTAATTTTAAACTACCAGTATAGTTCAACACTGTTCCTAAATAATAAAAGTTATCAACAACTTCAATAAACTTCCCATTATATGTCCATTTTTCGTTTTCTTTTAATCTACCCTTCTTTCGAAATACAATTAGATTCGTTTTTGCAGTGTTAACAGTTAGCCCCCAAGAATTGCAATATATATATATAATTTATCTAAGCGTGCTTGAACATCAGCAGGTGACTTGCCTAAAATCCATGTCATTAGCAAATAATAGTAAAATCAACACAATATCATCTATAACCAAACCAGAGTTAATGTTATCTTTCAGGTAAAGTTCAAGGTCTTCAACAAATAATGAGAACAGAAACGGCGACATTACTTCCCCTTGTCTCAGTCTAACAGCATAGGTAAAATAATCTGAATAAGATAAACAGTATAGTTGATATGTTGTTTAATTGTCGTCTGGTCGGATGGCTGGTTCGTCTGCGCCCCCACACGCGGTGAACCGATGTGTTCCGGGCAGTAAGGTCTCCATAGCTACGTTCATGTTAATTATATAATGTTGCTATTATAAATATACTATTTTTACAATAATAATAACTTCTAATAGATCATCTCATGTTGGAAATAATTGATTTTAGCCCAGATACCCACGATACCCACGTGGTATCGAATAATAATCGGTTGAATGACGTTCTATATAGATTACATCATTACTTAGATACAGATTCGTTAAATACTTGTCAATATAAATTATGAAAATCAAATAATAACAACACATTTTAGCAAATTGTGTGGGTCACAGAGACATATATATTTATTCTTGTTAAAAGGTGAATTTATTGCAGATTACTTTATACATAATAGTGTCAGATATCATTTTATAAATGTGGTAAAAATCAAATGAAAAACCACAAACGTGCCACAAACTATTTACTTCAGATTCAATTTCCATTAATCTGCTGCAAGTGAGCGAACAACGATGTTTGCGCGTATTTCATTTGTCCCAAAAAAATGAATGACGTTCATAACTGCAAACCGCAGACTATAATATCAATAATCTAGTAATGCAGCTCTTAGGATATATAAGGTTATGTAATACAGCTATGGATTCAATACGCAATTGCTTTACGTCTATTATATTGTTTTGTTTTCTTTGGTTGGATTTTCCTCCATTTTTATAGTTTTTCAGTCATATCATGGCGGTCAGAACTCACGTTTGTCCTATATGTTAGCTGGTTTACAAGTAATACGCGCACATACCAGTATTATTGCAAGTATCTTGCGACTGACAGTCTTGAATCAGAGGTAGGGGAGAGTAGCCGTATAAATTATTACAGGACCAATAACCAATCCAGTTATGTGGCCGGGCCGAGAATCGAACCTAAGATACTCGGGCATGTAGTATAGCGCTCTACCAACTAAGGTACCGTTCCGGTTCAGCACAATTGGATTTAATTTAATAATGAGTGTACTGCAGAATAAATGTAAAACGTGTTTCCAAACAAGCGTTTGTATATATGTGAAGCGTATTTGCATTAATATCCACAATCGGCAATATCAAAATGTGTAATTCACATTCAGATATATGCAGTCGTTCGATATTAGAACAACACTAACTATTCGGTGGAAAATAAGTTTACGTTTAGAAGCCCGTTAGTATTTTAACTTATGTTAGTTCGGATGAGCTCCATGTAAGGGGGATATACGTGGCGGATGCAGGGGCGTTTGTCTTCGGGTACCTGTAACTTTTAAAAAACCAAACGATAGTATAAACTATGGATTAAAAATCACAAAACACACCCCCAAACAGCCATATAATTATGAAATGTTTTCACAACAATTGCAACCTTAGCGATACACAGATGTTTATACACTTTTTACTGAGTAAAACCGACAGTTTAAAACTTGTACGTTTTATTTACATCATTGTATCGGTTTGAGGTAAATACACGGTTTATTAAGAGCATGAAAGATGCAGATAATATTTATGATTAGACTGAAAAGTAACAGTAGTAATAACAGTAATATGGTATCTTCATTGACATATTTTCCTTGGTTGAATGGAAAACGTCATATGAGATTATATGTGAAGGAATACCGGAACGCCAGGCTGCGTGGGTGTCCGATTATATTGGAATTTCGAGTCTTGCAAATCGGATTACTCTGGTATATGTAGCTGACAGAGCGTATTTAAAAGTTAACAGGTATATAGGATGTTTTTTAAGGTTAACTAATGGATGACTAGTTTTCGCTCACATTACAACTGCTTAGTCTTTATGTCAAAATAATTTTAGACAAATAACGGATTAAAGCCAAAGAGACACGAATGGAGGAGTGATAGCAGATGACGAAGGGCAGTTAAAGAGGTGGATCGAGCAATTATTGAAGCTACTCAAGAGACCACCGCGAAACCACCGCGAAACCACCGGAGCTACCACCAGCAATAAGCTATTTTCCAATCAAGTTATGCGCACCCACGAAAGAAGGGATTCGCAGCGCCATAAAGTAATTGAAGAACGACAAGGCTGCATTACCTGATAAAAATCCAGCTGAAGCGCTAAAGGATGAGTCGAGACCAGTGTTGAGCTATTCTACCTGCTTTGTAGCAAGATATGGAAAGACGAAGAAATACCAACAGAGTGGACAGAGGACTCCCAAGAAAGGCGACCTCAGTCCTGCTCCAACTACCGAGGGATAACGCTGTTGTCTTTCCCAGGAAAGGTGTTTAATCGCATCTTGTTGAACCAAAAAAAAAAGACGCTGTACACCCGCATCTCTGTAACCAACAAGCCGGAAGTCCCTCTGGAGACTAAGGAGACACTACGGAGAGCCAGAAAAGATGATCAACATCATCAGGAAGTCATATGAAGGTATGACCTGTGGAATCGTTCACGACAGACAGATCATCGACGCACTCGCATAAGGAACCGGAGTAAGACAAGGTTTCTTACTCTCATCTTTCCTTTTCCTGCTGGTCATAGACTGGGTTATGAAGACCTCGACAAACCAGAAGCGAAACAGAATCCAGTGGGCGCTTTGGAAGCAATTGTATGACCTCGACTTTTCCGACGATCTGATTTTCTCTCTCACACCTAAAACACCTAGAACAAGGTATTCAAGACCAACGCATCCAGCGACACACTAATCACAGTTCAATGCGATGCGCTGGAAGAGGTGGAAAGCTTCCCCTAACTCGGCAGCATCCTAGACAAGCATAAAGGAACGGATGCTTACGTAAGAACCCGTCAGAGCTCTTGCAGCCTTCCATCAGCTAGAGAACATCTAGGGATCCAGCGCGATAGGCAACAAAACCAGATGAATTGTAACCTACATAAAGAAAATCAAGGTCTTCATCAACACCTGCCTCAGAAGGATCCTTAATATCACCAACCAGACTACTGGAGGAGAACAAAGCAACAGCCCGTTTAAGAAGACGACCTTCAGAGACGTTGGCGATGCATATGTTACACCCTTTTTGCATCACATACGAAAAAGCGATCTTTCACTAGGAACCCCAAAAGGAAGACGAATAAAGGGCGGCTTAGAAACATCTAGCGCAAAGACCTAGATGCAGATGCAAAGCAGATGGACAAGACGTTTGGAGAGCTCAGAACCGAGACGCCATGAGGAAGCTGGTCGATGGTTTATGTCTAAGACGGGACCACAGACGAAGATGAGATGAAACATGCTGACCAAGTTTCATCAAGATGCGATGAAAAATATGGCCACTAAGGTGGAATCAAGCTAACACTTGACGGCGCATACCGCATGACGACGGACACCGGACAAAGGGTGATCACAAGATCTTATCTTGATTATACGGGCTTATAATAATTTACAACTAACAAGCAGCATAAAAACCATTTGTTGGTTATCTGAAACACAAGTTTGATTTATTATGTAAATTTCCGTTTAAAAATGAGTAATGAATGATTTCTTTTGAAATTAAAATAGTGAGTGTAAGCCAGTTACTTAAAGCGGGACTGTACGATTTTTACATGTGTTAAATTTTAATATATTGATTAAATTATGTTACGATGACTCAAAATAGGCAATAACAATTATACTTTGAAGACGAATTTTATAAAATGCAGCAAAGACAAGTTAGCGCTGGTTAAAGCCGATGCCGACACTTTTACTCGTATTTGTAAGGAAACAAAATTGTGTCTTTGTATCGTATGAACGAATCTGCACTAAAACTAAATTTAGATTCACATCGTACATGCATGATATACATGCTGGCTTATTTGGCTTCCAGCCATTTAAGCTTTCAGATTTAAATATCTGGCTTATTTCGCATTTTTCGACACATGTTCTTCTTAACTTTTATTTTAATTTATATAGAAATATATGTAAACTAATTTTCAACACATTTAAAAACAAATCATAAATATTTGACAAAATCGTACAGTCCCGCTTTAAAACAAACTTAAAACTATACTCGTAGTCATAATATTTCGGGACAATTATCTGAAATAACGGTCGAAACATAGTATGTTTAAAGATTGAATTCGTGATAGAAACAACATAATGGAGATTCAGAACATAATCCGTACAAGATATCATTGTCTGTCGAAATGAAGCATAATTTTATAACTGCGAAAAAAGGTGTTAATACTCGGCAGTTAATACACGTAACGTCGTGTTATCACATGTGGTTGGACAGTTGATTACAAAAACGGATGAGGTTTTCACACGTAATTTTGATATATTTACCTGTAAATGAAATGCTGATGTAGCTATAACACATAGAACTAATAAAAATCACTCGCCTTTATGATTCGTTTCAGACGCCTATTTGATTGGTTCACCTGTAATTGAACGGTACATGAAAAGTAAGAAACGCCTATTTGATTCTTATCTTTCAAACATGAAGGTTAGTGTAGATTAAGAGAATAAGTAGCATCATAGTATCTGACAGGAATTTTAAAACACTGTCATTAATACATTTATAATAATTGTTTAGTAAACTAATCGGGCGCCAGTTTGATAAGGATTCTATGTTTTTTTCCAGGTTTTGGAATGAGTAATATTATACTTTGTTTTTGAATTGTAGTTAGGTTTTCGTTGTTAAATGAATAGTTTAGTGAATTTATTAAATGTGTTTTAATATCATTCCAGAATACCTTATAAAACTCGATAGTGATGCCATCAGATCCTGGACTTTTGTTATTTTGCATTTATTTTAGTGCTAATCCACATTCATATTCATTAAGTAATCCGTCACACAATAGTTTTTCCTCTTGATTTAAAGCATGATGTGTATTTTTAAAAAGGGTGTTATTAAAAAAAAAAACGCTTATAGAGGGTTTCGAAAAATAAACGTTGTTCTTCTAATATTTGAGTTCTGTTTGTTATATCTTCGCCATTGAATACTAATTTGTGTACAGTTGTTTGTTCGCTTCTACGTTTTTCAATGTTTGCGAAGTATTTGTTTCATTGTGTTCAACATGCTGTGCACGAGCTCGTAGTATTATTCCATTGAGATATGTATGATAGATTCCTTCTATTTTTTTTTAATATTAATATTTAAGTTATTTCATTTTCAACGGAGATGGTATTATTTTTGTTTGTTTCATGCAATTGTTTTTCAAGTGTTTCAATGATTTTGATGGCGACATTTTCAAGTTTGTGTGTTTCGTTTTGTTTAAATGATGTGTATCTCATTTTTGTGTTACGTATATTTCCTTTAATTACTTCCCATAAAGTGTTTGTTTGGGTTTGCATCTTTATTATTTTGAACTGTATTTAATATTTCCTGATTTATTTGTGTTTGATATTGTGTATCTAATAAGATGCTGTTATTAATTTTAGAGTATCCTGGGCCTCTTTCATGTTCTATTTTGTGCAGTTTAAGTTCAACTAGAGAGTGGTCATTCATAAATCCTGGTTTTATGCTACATGTGTCAATAATGTTGCAAAGTGACTCAGATATAAAAAAATAGTCTAATCTACAAAATATTGTTGGTTTTGTGTTTGAGTGCCAGGTGAATTCGCTTTCGTTTGGATTTGTTGTACGCCAGATGTCTATCATATTGTAGTTTTTAATTATGTTATTCAAAATGTTTCTATTTTTAGAATGAGCATAAAGGTTTTTCTTCTTTTTATCTAATAATGGGATAAGAACAGTATTGAAATCACCACTGATTATAATGTTTTTAGCTTGGTTATTGATTACAAAGGATTGTAATGTTTCGTAAAAAGTGGAATCATTTATATAAGGGCCGTAGACTTTGATTAATGTTAATTGTGTTTCATGTATTTTGATATCTATACTTGCTTGTCTGTCAATTATTATTTCGTTAAAGTTATCGACTGTGATCCCTATATTGCTTTTAATCAGAAATGCAATGCCTTGTTTGGTATGTTGTCCACTGATATAGATGTCTCCGTCCCATTCATCTTTTAAGGTTTGTGCTAAAGTATGTGTCAAGTGACTTTCTTGTAGTAGGCATAAACTATATATTTTTTCGTCTAACCATTTGAAGATTTTTATTCGTTTGTTTTTATTATTTAGCCCTTTTACATTCAAAGTACATATTTTAATCATTCAAAAAGGTGGAGGGTGATGTGAATGATAACTTGTGTGTGCTTGTCATGTTTGTTTCATTGTTAAATATAGAGAAGAGGTATTCATCCTAAACAATAGGATAAGTGTAATAGAGATACGGGTCAGATGAGTACACTGTATGCACAAATTCACAATCCAAGTCTCAGCAATGCATGTTTCATAAACAAAAAAATGTATTTTGCTTAACAATATCGTATGTGAGAATGTATTTTTTTCTCTATGCAACCATATATAGATTAAAAGAAAACAACAAAAAACCAGTATGTATACAAAAACAATACAAGTACTCCATTGAGTCGATTCTAACGCAATAAGCAAGATGTTCATATAGTGAACGGAAAAGACAAAAAAGAATAAATGATAAACAAAAAAACACGCACGTAAAAAGGCTACAATATATGTAGCGGTAGATTGGATAAGCATTACAAAGATAAAAGAAACATATGCAAAACAGTAGGAAGTTAATTAAAAAATATATGTTTCGAAAAGTTATGTTTATATCATGTATTATTGGTAGCATTTTTTAAATGCAGATTTATGACAGTATAATTTTTTTATCACTCATTCCAAAACCTGGAAAAAACTTAGAATCCTTATCAAACTGGCGCGCGACTAGTTTACTAAACAATGATTATAGATGTATTAATGACAGTGTTTTAAAATTCTTGTCAGATACTTTAAAAAAATTCTAACATAGGAAAAGTGTCAACTTTTTAACATTGATACATGTAATAATATTACTGCAAATCTTAAAAAGAAAATCGATTACGCTATAATATTTTATGAAAAGTTATGTTTACATAAATTACTGTTCGTAGTATTTTTGTTTGATCCATATATAAAACAATATAATGTTATGAGGAATTGATTAAATTGATTTTATTTATATATATATAGAAATAACTCTTAAAGTTCTTTTGGGAGATTATTGTCATGTTCATGGGATCATAACAATAACGTGTAATTGACATCAACTATTTAAAATCTATACATGTAAAAAATAGTACTACACAAAACAACAATACAGAATCGATAATGCTGGTTATGCGATTGTTGATTTAAGCCTTGCACAAGGAAGTAAGCAACAACATTTGTCATTCTGAGGCCGTTACCAGTTTAGATTGTTTACATAAATGTTTTCAGATTAACATATGGAAAAAAAAACGTTATTTTGATGCACGTTTCATTACAATTAAAGAAAATAATAAGATTAACCTTATCGCATAAATGAAAACTTCTATTAAAGATTAATAAATGTACTGCAAGTACACATGCTTCACCAGTTACTTAAACAGTTTTGCTTATATTGCGCAAAAAAACAACAGATAAACATAACTAAGACACAAGTTTGATATGCCAGTCACTATAATAAACAGTATTATAAAAGGATTTATAAATTCAATAACTATATATTATGCAGAAGTGGCAACTTCTATTCACATGCATTTTAATTTAAACCTTGAAATGGAACAGTTTTGTAAGAATCATACAATGTACATTATATTTAGTTTACCTAAATTTGATAATGTCAACATATACGTTACTCTTGATTTGTAGAATAAATATAATTATATAATAATACAAGTGAAAGCAGATGTTTGACAATCATGCTAATTTTAGAGTAAAATTACACATGTTTTGAATTAATAGTATCAATATAATTAAATAAACATGTTGAAGAGGTTAATTATTTGACAAGCATTTGACTTTTACTTATAATTTTGTAACTGATCTATATAAGAATAAAAGAAGATACTCTGGAAACAGAGTTATTGAATCAGACAGTGTAAATGTATTTTACATCCAAAATTCACTCAACACTTTAAAAAACTTCATATGATAGCGAAAATGAAGTAAGAGTTTGTAAGTATATTACGGAAGAACTGCTTGCTTAAAAGTGTTGAAGGAAATTAAACAGATGATTTTTAAGTGTATCACTTTTAATACCTTCAAAACACAATTCATGTCACATTAGCCGATTAAATGAACACCTTTGACTTGAAGTTATCAAAGTGCATACATTATCTAGTAATTGGTAACACTGAATGAATAGGTATTGAATTAACATTAAAAATGCAAAGATGTATTTATATTTGAAGCATGTACAACAACCCCTTTCTAGACAATAGTCATCCTAAACTACAGTCATATGAATGTGCTTTTTATTATATATTTGTTAATCTTAATTAAGCAGTTTTATTGGATTATATTACATGCATAAAATAGTGTATCAAAATACAATGTTAACACTATCATCTATATGAAAAAATACATTTTGGATTAAACGTACACAGGAAAGGAAAAATACATCTGAATATATAACACACAAAAACAGTTTACATAATACAATTGCACACAGTACATAATTGTATTTGTGTTGTTTGGTATGTTTTATTTTTTTAAATATTCACCTTAAAATGCATGAACACCTATACATATTTTCAAATACACATGCGACATAACATGGACAAAACGAGATTAACAATTTGGACAATCACATGTAGAAACGATGAAACAAACCATGAAAAAAGTATACATACATATCAATACATCAGTATGTAAAGAATGCCTAAGTCAAGTCTAAGAACACATTTGTATAATATTTCATATGTTGAGATCATTATCTTGTTATTAAAATATAACGTTTTCTCGCCTTAACATTCAGTCGCTAACTTACAATATGAAATTATAATTAGTCAAAAACAATTCGTTGTATAAATGCACTCACAAATAAAGGCCGGCATGGACGAATGCCAAATACTTAATTAAACAGCTACCGGTACAGCGCTGTGTTTTAATGTCTGCCTATTGAATATTGCAGTACTCTTATCCTTTTCCATACGGTACAAATGATAATATTGCGAATCGTAGGGCAAATACACACTACGATGTTTCTATTTTCGTAGCGGCACACGTCCGAAGCACCAATATATATTGCAACGTTAATGCAGGCATGATATTCAGTATTTTGTGGAATGGCAACAAGCTCTTTTATACCAGGTACATACATATCATCATACAAACAAAGTCTTAAACTGTAAAATTATGTCCTAACTTAAAATTGTCTTACGAGATCTCTGATAAACCACAGTGCACAGTTTCTGATCAAACAAGACTCAGCTTAATTGCGTCGGTGGTAACGTTTCTGTCTTTTAATGAACCGTGTGACGTCTTGGACGTTTCCGTCTGACGCAGATTATTACTTCCTACTCGCATTGAAGCACCGGAAACACATTACTAGTAATGCGATTAAAATCACCACGACTCCTGCAGCTATGGTTATCCCCGCATGCAGCGCTGAAGTGTCCGCCATTGTGACCTTGTCTGAAATAGACAAAGACCGGTCAAGACATTATTTTAAGTTTAATGACATGATTTCACTCATGTGAAATGCGTAAAATGTTATAACGTCTCACCGTAGTTAATTGGCGCTTACAATTCTAAAACAGAATCAATCTTTCTTATAACGTATTAACATAAACCATTTTAATAATAAAGCGTTGCCATAAAAATAACTCAAATACATGTAAGAACCAACTTTTTAGTTCAAACAACATTTGTGAACAACACAGATTTATTCGTGCGTGTATTTGTTCAACCGACCACTTCATTCGTTTACCGTAAACATAATGTTTTGATAAACTGACGACAGCACAACATTTTGCATTGGACTTTACTGCATGCAATGTAACAAAATCACCGGTAGTAAGTGATTGCGTTCTGTAGATTATTTCTGACCATTGAAGCATTGTTTAAGAGTATTCGCACAAACTTACTATTCTTAGCATCGAGCAATGTAAACTATTTTGGTCTGTATATTCAAGAACTATGCGGAATAGAATAGATTGACAACGTAGTGATGTGAACACTTTCGTATGACCCTCGAAGTAGTCTGTGAAATAGACAATGCTCATAAACTTACCATTCACGACGTAGAGTGATGCGAACAATTTCGTTTGACCCTCGAAGTTTTGTGCAGAGAAGAGGATGCACATAAACTCAAGCTCTTCGTCCTGAGCTTTGACGTTGGAGATTGTCAAATTTGACGCCGATACGCCGTCATGACTGCAAGAGATGTCAGTTTTTTGCTTCTTTATACCGAGTGTACTTAAAGTGATCGTCAATATGCCAGTGATTTTTCAATATTATAAAGAGGGATCTGATACCAATTATCTATTCATACCGAATTTTACTGAACCAGTTCTGGAATTTTGTCAGCCAGCATTGGGCGTTTAATGATTGTTTGCTGCTTAAAGCAGGCTCCGATTGCACAAAACATGCTGACGTCGATTTTCAATTGCATCTGACATTGACTTTAAGTTCTGTCATTGATTTTCTTAATAATGTTTTTTAAACAAATCAATAAGATATATGAAAATCGATGTAAACAAATCGACATCATTATTGGGCGTCTTAATAACAAGTCAATGTCATTTAAATCAATTTTGGGTTCCATTGTAAAAAAATAAATATATATGCCACTTAAAAGCAATAATTCGTTGCCAAATTAAATGGATTTTCAATTTCAATTACATTTCGTTATGTAAACCGCATCGAAAGTGCACATATTGATTTAAGTAACTGCCTAACACGACTTAAGAGGTTGTCGAAGAAAGGCTTTATCAATCACAATCTCCAATTCTCAAACAATTAAACGATGTGTCACTGGCTGGGATTCCAGCTATAGATCCCCTACCAGCTAATCAAGTGGTTACGTCAACTTACTAAGTTTTATCCAGAACGAATTTATATAAGTGCATGACATAGGAACAGTCACATGCTTTTGTACGGAAGAGAAATGATCCAATTGTACCAACAATAGCTTTAAAATCACAAACTTTATTTAAGGACGTGAAGTCAGTGTGTGCTGAAAGTGTTGCAAAAGACAAACATGTTTAATTTGTTATCAATATTTTGTTATAACTGCTCGGTTGATAGTTTAAAAAAAATCCTTAACGTTGAAGAGAATATGGAAAGAAGTATGGAAACTAATTACTTGTCGATTTGTGTTTGCGTGATTCTGTTGTCTGCTTCAGAAACTTCTACCCACGAGCTGTTGTCGTTTGCTTTGTCTTGCATAAACCATGTGACGCTTTGTGCATCATCTTGATCGCTTCCAAAATGTTCGGTGCACGACATCGTCACGCGATCACCCACTTTTGCTGACGTCACATCGCAAGGAACCGATGATTTTTGGAACGGAACACGCGCTATCTGGTCACAAGCGAAGACTTTTAGAACGAACTCTTTCCCGAAGTCGTATGATTGGTTGGAATCTTCACCAGTGCGCGCGCATTTGTATCGTCCGATGTCGGAAAACTGCGCGTACTTAATTAAAAGAGTGGAATTCCTTTCCCCATATATAATTTCAGATAAGTCTGGCGCTAAAGGTTCCCACGAATGAGATTCTTCTTCATATTTGTACCACAGGGTGTCTAGTAGTTCGGCATCGTCGTGTTCACGACACTGCAGCTCCTCGACTCGACCATATCGGACGAACACGTACTCTGAAAGATATACATTAAGAGAACTAATTACTATGTTAAGCGCATAGAGATTGTTTTTAGATAGTCATACTTACCAAACACTGTATTTGTCATGGTCCAAATATAAGTAATCTTCATACTTAGGGAAACCCGTTCGATGGTAAAAATAAACATTAGCCGATTCCCTTGTGTGACCACTGTAATGGATAAAGGTCACATTATTGGTTTGGTACTTTTAGACCTTCAAAAGGCATTTGATACAGTGG
>VMBQ01013701.1:1561-15193 GCA_007657795.1 Dreissena rostriformis | reverse complement strand
CAATGGCTGCCACTACAACTGACAGCCCATATGGGGGGCATGCTTGTTTTACAAACAGCCCTTGTTATTTTAGCTTTATTTCACCGAAAGTCTTGGGATTATTTAAGCGCTCTTGAGTCCGTTTTACTGCGTAGAACCAGTACTAGGTGTCTTTTGGGGAGATCTTAAGACCGTTCTGAACTTTCCCACAGTGGGGATTGAACCTTTAACTTCCCGGTGGCTAGGCGGGCACCATATCCTTTATGCTATTTCAATATTAAAGTAGTAAGTTGTTTTTCATTATGTAGCATAGTTGGTTGTAAAATAGCATAGCATTGTTTTGGGCATCCTTTATTTTCACTAGCATTCTTGATTGATTCTTGAGCATTCAGTGTTTCTTGAGCATAAGGAATTAAATCCAAGATTTTCCCATACCTCTTGTTGTAGGTGGTCTTGACAACTACCCTAAGATAACCCTGGCATTTGCAATGATAGGCAAGGCAGGGATCTCTGGGGGCTGGGCAGCCCTGCAAGTCTTCTCTGCAGAGCTCTTCCCTACTGTCGTAAGGTGGGTGCAGATATGTGTTATATGCCTGTTAGTTGCATTTAAAAGAGTGATGTCACATACTGTGTCTTGTGTGCTTTCTTAATACCCAATTTGCATTTGTGTTTGAAATTTTCGTGTTTTAACTTGAATTAAGCTTTCTTTCTACACTTAGTAAAAAAATTGATAATAGAAATAAAAGCATTTGAATTTTAGTTTAATACAAAGAGTTTATTACATCTCGATTTCAGTATTATGTTTCAGAATGTCTGTATTTTGAACCTTAAATATCATGTTCACAATTTACTGTCTAATTTTAATCTGTGTCTTTCTTTAAAGGAACATTGGTGTTGGGGCCTGCTCATTTTGTGCAAGAATTGGCGCTATAGTGGCCCCACAGATAGTGTTTCTGGTAAGTCTGTCCTGATCATTGTAATATTAAAGTTTTCAATTGCACGGATGTTTAATTATACAGCCCATTTATATTGCCCAGCGTTAACCTTTATAGCTTGATTTTATAGCAAAGGTGTTGTATTTTTCATTATCATTGGAATGTGTTTGTTAAAGAGCTAAGACAATAATTTATTTGCTAAATACTGGTTAAGTATCATGAAGATAAGTAAAATTTATATCATCTCCTACCAATACTGCCCATATAATACTAATAGAGCTAAAGTTAGGATGCGATTTTGATGGGATTGCTGATATTCTGTAAAACTTGTTAATTACAAGTGGCCACAAGAACCGTCCATCAAAATGTTTTTGTAGAAGAAAAAAAAACATTTTTTTTTCGAGGAGATAGCAAACTGTGTGCAAATCTTGACTGGTTGTGACTGTATATTCCAGGGGAGTCAAGGGGCAGCTCCTCTACCTTTCACAGTGTTTGTTGACTGTTTGTGACTCTATATTCCAGGGGAGTCAAGGGGCCGCTCCTCTACCTTTCACAGTGTTTGTTGACTGTTTGTGACTGTATATTTCAGGGGAGTCAAGGGGCCGCTCCTCTACCTTTCACAGTGTTTGGAGTTATTGTTGACTAGTTGTGACTGTATATTCCAGGGGAGTCAAGGGGCTGCTCCTCTACCTTTCACAGTGTTTGGAGTTATTGTTGACTGGTTGTGACTGTATATTCCAGGGGAGTCAAGGGGCTGCTCCTCTACCTTTCACAGTGTTTGGAGTTATTGTTGACTGGTTGTGACTGTATATTCCAGGGGAGTCAAGGGGCTGCTCCTCTACCTTTCACAGTGTTTGGAGTTATTGTTGACTGGTTGTGACTGTATATTCCAGGGGAGTCAAGGGGCTGCTCCTCTACCTTTCACAGTGTTTGGAGTTATTGTTGACTGGTTGTGACTGTATATTCCAGGGGAGTCAAGGGGCTGCTCCTCTACCTTTCACAGTGTTTGGAGTTATTGTTGACTGGTTGTGACTGTATATTCCAGGGGAGTCAAGGGGCTGCTCCTCTACCTTTCACAGTGTTTGGAGTTATTGTTGACTGGTTGTGACTGTATATTCCAGGGGAGTCAAGGGGCTGCTCCTCTACCTTTCACAGTGTTTGGAGTTATTGTTGACTGGTTGTGACTGTATATTCCAGGGGAGTCAAGGGGCTGCTCCTCTACCTTTCACAGTGTTTGGAGTTATTGTTGACTGGTTGTGACTGTATATTCCAGGGGAGTCAAGGGGCTGCTCCTCTACCTTTCACAGTGTTTGGAGTTATTGTTGACTGGTTGTGACTGTATATTCCAGGGGAGTCAAGGGGCTGCTCCTCTACCTTTCACAGTGTTTGGAGTTATTGTTGACTGGTTGTGACTGTATATTCCAGGGGAGTCAAGGGGCTGCTCCTCTACCTTTCACAGTGTTTGGAGTTATTGTTGACTGGTTGTGACTGTATATTCCAGGGGAGTCAAGGGGCTGCTCCTCTACCTTTCACAGTGTTTGGAGTTATTGTTGACTGTTTGTGACTGTATATTTCAGGGGAGTCAAGGGGCAGCTCCTCTACCTTTCACAGTGTTTGGAGTTATTGCCCTTATAGCAGGTGGAACAGTATGGCTACTGCCAGAAACAAGAGGTAACTGTCTAATATGTCACGTTCTGAGAAAACTGGGCATAATGCTTGTGCCTAAATTGTCATCCCAGATTAGCCTGTGCAGTCTGCACAGGCTAATCAGGGACAACAATTTCCGCTTTTATGGAATTTTTCGTTCAAATGATGTCTCGTCTTAGCGAAAATCCAGTTTAGGCGGAAAGTGTCGTCACAGGCTAATCTGGGATGACACTTTACGCACATGCTTTTTGTCCAGTTTTCTCAGAACGCCACACAGAAACAAGAGGTAACTGTCTAATAGAAATTAACATCTCTCTGGAAAAACTGGGCTTACCTTATGTGCATAAAGTATCGTCCCAGATTAGTCTGTGCAGTCCGCATAGGCTAATTAGGGACGATAATTTTGGCCTAGACTGGATTTTCGTTTAAATGACACCACCTTTAAACGAAACATTCCTTTAAAGCGGAAAGTGTCTGCCACGCAATTGCATTAAGCCCGTTTTTCCAGAGTACGGCTTGAATGTATCACATGTTTTATACGCAGTGTTTTATTTAAGTTATTCTTGGTTGATAGTAATGATGCATTGTTTGTAAGCTCGTATTTGTAATAATTAAAGCCTTTAAGCACAAAACTAGTTGGTCTGTAATAAGTTAAAAAAAACTAACTTAAGCATTAAAAATGAATAAGAATACTATGTGCAAATTCCTAAGATCCCAATAAAGCAATGTAGTATAAAAAAAAACATTAGAAATTAAATAAGTCTGAAGCGGGATTTCAATGAAGCAGAAAACAGGCTCATTTTAAGCTGGAGAAATTAAGACACTCAAAGAACAAAATCATAATTGTGAAGTTTTCAAATTACTGAATAAACAATGCGAACAGTCCAAATCCCAAACCTAGTCATAGTTAAATTTACTTAGCAACTGTCATGACAACAACCTGATAACACCTGTCTGATATTTTGTGATAAAAGACAACTGTACTTTGGACACTGGCCAATAACACAAACTAACTCTGCCCACTTCCTTTAACATCAGGTAAAATCAGGTCACTGTCCTATAACACGTACTGCACACACTAATCTGGGACGACACTTTACCCACTTGCATTAAACCCGTTTCAACCGAGCGAGGCTCAAATGCATGTTGTTCTACAGGTGTCCCCCTGCAGGATGAGTTGATAGTGCGTCGACCCAGCCATGTGGCTCCCCCTACAGAGGACAAACTGGAGAGTGTCCCCCTACAATCCATCCACAACGGGGACTCAGCTGCAGATGTTACATGAGGCGTATCAGAAGTCTGCGGGATTAACAATGAAATAAGCCTCGCTCTTTGAAATTGAGGCTTAATGCATGTTGCTAGTGTGTTGTGCCTGTGCAGTCCGCACAGGCTAACCGAGGATGACACTGTTCGCCTAGACTTGATTTTCGTTTAGAAGAGACTTCCCTTTAAGGGGAAAATTCCATCAAAGAGGAAAATCTCGTCCCTGATTAACCTCTGCGGACTGCACATGAATTAAGCCCCGTTTTCCCACAGCCTGCACAAATCTTATTGTTAGAAGGAGACTACAACCACAGAAAAGTTGTTCATCATAAAGTCATATTGAATATTTACACCATATACTATGACTTTGTTAAGTGATAGTATTTTTTGCTCTAGGAAATATCTTGTATTACATGTTTCATGTATGCCTAATAAAACTCTATTTTATTGAGATGTTCATGCATTGAGTATCTCTCACTTTTTCTAGTTCACGGGTGTTTGTAAGTCACCAACTATAGTTTGTGATCTACATTATTATGTCCCCCAGTCTATACTGGGGGACATATTGTTTTTGCCCTGTCTGTTTGTTGGTTTGTTTGTTGGTTTGTTTGCGTCAAACTTTAACATTTGCCATAACTTTTGCAATATTGAACATAGCAACTTCATATTTGGCATGCATGTGTATCTCATGGAGCTGCACATTTTGAGTGGTAAAAGGTCAAGTTCATCCTTCAAGGTCAAAGGTCAAATTTATGGGTCAAAATCGCTCAAAAGGGGACATAGTGTTTCACAAACACATTTTGTTTTTGATTATATGTCCATACATGACTAACTTAATGATCTGTGTTTAAATACAGTATTGTTTCTATTGAATAATTTGTATACACTGTTTAAAAAACAAACTAGAGTTGTTTGTGTGATATCTTAATTTATTTTATGAATATGTGCATAGATTTTAACCAGTTGATTGCCACGACCTTCAATTTATGCATAAGTAATATTTGTACTCATTGACCACTTAAAAATATCCACACAACATATTTTAATCTATTTATTGCTCAAATATACAATCCATTACTTTATTATTCATATTATTTGAGGTGCTTTCATATACATTGTAAAATAAACATTGTCAGAACACATTAACAGAACAAAACTTGGATTGACTTGTGGTATGTAATGGTGAATAATGGTGTGTATTATATTGTTTGTTTGCCGAGTGATTTATACTTGTGTTTAATTTTGTTTTCCAAGAGAAAATTTTCTCATCTTTATTATGACAACAATTATTTAACCACCTAAGGTCAGCATACTGTAGGTGAGCTTTTCTGATCACTTTTTGTCCGTCACTCTAATCTGTAGTGCTTGTATGTCTTGCGAACATTCTTTAAGTCTCAATTTTTCTGCTTAATCATGAAACTTGCTCATAACATTTATCCTAATGGTATCTCAGCCAAGTTCAATAAAGTTCAATAAATGCTTCCGGTCCGCTGAAAGAAGAAAACATGACCAACAGGGGGGTTGGGCAGGTTTCTTTTTTTGGCTATATTGAAACGTTGTGAACACTTGAGAAGTCACAGCTTTTGTAAAAACTTCATGAAACTTGCTCAGAATAATTGGTTTAAAAAAATATCTCATCCGAGTTTGATTTTTTGTTGTTGATCTATTGATCAAAACATGGCTGCTTGTTCTCAATCATAATGAAACTTGCTCAGAACATGAGTTCAAATGACATCTGGGCTTACTATGAACATGTTGCTGGTGCTGATCCTTTGGAAAACATGACTGCAAAGTGGGTGGGTTAGTTTTCCTTATATGTCTTTATTGAAACCCTCGGAACACTCTTGAAGTCACATTTTTTGCTCAATCATAATGAAACCTGCTTAGAACAATTGTTCTATTTATATATGGGCCGCGTTAAAAAATGATGTCATTCTGTTGAAAAGAGCTGTTGTTGGTGGGGTTACAGTTTCCCTTATGATTAAGGATATATTGAAACACTGAAACTACCTGCTCATAACAGTTAAGTTTCTTAGGGTCTCAGGTGAGCACTTTAGGGCCTGTGGCCCTCTTGTTATCATCCGCCTAAAGGCGGAGGGATATTGTTTTGGCGTTGTCCGTCCGTCCTTCCGTCTGTCCGTCCAGCACTTTTTTGTCCGGAGCCATATCTTGGAAGTGCTTGGCGGATTTCATTGAAACTTGGTATGAGTATATATATATATATAAAATATGTAAGAGGATGATGCATGCCAAATGGCATTGTATACCATCTGTTAATAAAGGAGTTATGGCCCTTTGTATATATTCTGTGTCAATGCAGCATGTGGGGGTTTACGTCACCTCTGTGACAAAGCTCGTTTGGCGGGGATATCAATTCAACGAATTTGCTTTTTTATTATACAGTTGTCAGTGGTTTGATACACGTTTTTGTTATAGGAAAGACTGCCTTCGTGATCTTAATCTAGTTGTTATTTGTAATAAAATATATAACGTGTTACATGTGCTGTGAATTTATCAATGGAATTATAATCTGGCTGTTGACGTTAATGCGAATTTGGTGTAACTTTCCCGACTGTTCATGCAAAAATAAAATGCAGAAAAATTCTGTTGAATTCCAAAATATATCAACAAGAATATTAACATACTAATAATCCTCCATACCTCAAAGATAAAAAAAATCCACAATGGTAAAAACTGTTTCTACAGGTACCATTTTATAACAACAATATTTCCTTAACAGAGCCTGCCACCTGACCACCTTTTGATAATGGGCCAGATCCGTCCGGGAACACGAGAGTTATTGTCCTGTCTTATGAAAAAAACTGTTTGATTGCATATTTTGTGCAAACAAAACAAACTTGAACGTGTGTATCACATACAAATGTTAGACCTTTTCAATAATGGACCTGTGTGGACCAGGAACAAGACCTTGTGCCCCTGTAGATAAAAAATACTGTCAAATGTATTTAGGGCAACATTACACATTTTGTTTTTCATGTCATCTTGACAAAACAGCTTGTGGATGTGCTTACGACTTCACAGTCCAAATGGGTCAAGATTGCAACCCATACGCAAAAGTTATTGTCCTTTGTTTGCTGGAAATTTTAAATAATTTAGGTTTAACAGTTGATTAGAGATTTTATTTATAGAAATATTTGAACCTTTCAATAATGGTTTAGATTAGAAGAGGAACACCACAGTTATTGAACCTGTTTTGTGAGGAAACAATGGCAGATTGGACTTTGTGCATAATTAAAGTTTAATTTTTTCGTCCACTCTAATTCAATGCATGAGAATAAATCCTCAACATACTCAAATATGGTTTAGAATTTTGTATGAACACTTGAGTTATTGCTCCTTGTTTTGCAGAAAAAAATACAATGGACAAAATGGAAAGAAAATACTTTATTTATGGTCTCAAAATAGCCAAACACAATAAAATATATTGAAAGCGTCCATCTTTCTTTGAATATACATGCTTTATATTATTAAATAGTGTTAGTCACACAAAGACAATACAAGCTTTTACAGGGGCTGTACACGAGTGTAGGACATTAGCCCTCTGGGACATTAGCCCCTAGGACGTTAGCCCCTAGGACATTAGCCCCCTAGGACATTTGCCACTAAGGACGTTAGCCCCTACCTTTTTTAAAATTCATTTTTCAGGTATTTAATTTCATATTTTTTTTTAATTTAATGCAATTAAAAGGTAGAACATTATATAAATATCAAGATGACATAAAAAAAATCTATTGTTTAAACCTTGAGCAAAAAATATATATAAGACTTCAACATATTTATAATTGTATGTATTTACATATGAAATTAAAAAAATGGAATACAAATAATTACTTTAAAAAAATGGGCATGGAATTAATGGGTTATTTTTTAAAAACAACACAATATGTTACGTATGTATCTAATTGTAGGGTAAGGTAATTTAATACTTCTGGATGGTGTCAGATAGCAAAATGTGTGCACAATAAAATAGAGTCCAAAGAAAAAAATAGTAAAGAAATTGTAAAAAACACTAACATTTACGTGTGTGGTACAATCTATATATTGAAAATAATTATTATATATTAGACTTGAACATATTAATAATTGTATGTATCTTTTTCTGTCATCAGTGTAGACTTTGATAAAGCACTTAGTCCTTTTTTTTTCAAAACTAATAAAGAAATTTGATTTTTTTGTTTAAATTTATTCATTTCTATTAAAATAAGTTTTGAACGTTTTACAACACCTGGGGGCTAATGTCCTAGCGTGCACCTTTTATCCCCCGCCATAGGCGGAGGGATATTGTTTTAGCGTTGTCCGTCGGTCGTTCCGTCTGTCCTTCCGTCCGTCCGTCACTTTTGTGTCCGGAGCCATATCTTGGCGAATTTCATTGAAGCTTGGTATGAGTATGTATATGGATAAGAGGATGATGCACGCCAAATGGCATTGTACACCATCTGTTAATAACAGCGTTATGGCCCTTTGTATCTTGAAAAAAGGCTTTTTACTATGGGCACTTGTGTCCCGAGCCATATCTTGGAAGTGCTTTGGCGGATTTCATTGAAACTTGGTATGGGTATATATATGGATAAGAGGATGATGCACGCCTAATGGCATTGTACACCATCTGTTACTTACAGAGTTATGGCCCTTTGTATCTTGAAAAAATGCTTTTTACTATATGCACTTTTGTGTCCGGAGCCATATCTTGCATGTGCTTTGGAGGATTTCATTGAAACTTGGTATGAGTATATATATGGATAAGAGGATGATAAATGCCAAATGGCATTGTACACCATCTGTTAATAACGGAGTTATGGACCTTTGTATCTTGAAAAAATGCTTTTTACTATAAGCTTACAGCTGTCCGGAGCCATATCTTGGAAGTGTTTGGCGGATTTCATTGAAACCTGGTATGAGTATATATATGGATAAAAGGATGATGCATTGCATGCCAAATGGCATTGTACACCATCTGTTAATAACGGAGTTATGGCCCTTTGTATCTTGAAAAAATCTTTTTACTATAAGCTTACAGCTGTCTGGAGCCATATCTTGGAAGCAGGCTGCTTGGAAGTACTTTGACGGATTTCATTGAAACTTGGTATGAGTATATATATGCATAATAGGATGATGCACACCAAATGGCATTGTACACTATATGTTAATAACGAAGTTATGGCCCTTTGTATCTTGAAAAAATGCTTTTTACTTTAAGCTTACAGCTTTCCGGAGCCATATCTTGCAAGTGCTTTGGCGGATTTCATTGAAACTTGGTATGAGTATACTTAGTGTGAGTGTATATATATTTAAGCGAAAACCCATCACAGGTATGAATGAGTTTTAAAAAAAAAATGAAAAAAGGCACAACCCTTCACTTATACTTTTTTTTTAGTTCTACACCCATCCATAAACAAAATTTATTTGGCGGGGGATATCAATTCAACGAATTTGCTTGTTTGAAGGGGCTTTTGTCCTAGGGGCTAATGTCCTAGGGGCTAATGTCAGAGGGGCTAATGTCCGTTCGGGGCTAATGTCAGAGGGGCTAATGTCCAAGAGGGCTAATGTCCGTTCCCCGTTGTAAACAATCCCAAGGCATGTGGCCCCAGATTTAAAAAACGCTTTGGTGTAAGGATTCATCAACATTTTATTGTAAAACATTTAAAGAAAATTGTTAGTTTAAAAGAAATTATTTGGAAATGTCCTTAGTGATTGTGATTGAAAAGGTATTAATAATGAAATGAATAAGTATTCAAAACCATCTCATTGTTGTGTTATCCCTTAATATCAGCATTAAAAAAAATACTTTTATTTAGTTTATTTAAAGAAATCATATTGGGCTAGATTTTGATATGAATGCTTGTTGTTATTAACTGCTATTTGTAGATGTTCTTTGGCTGTATAAGCCCAGGAATTGGTATACTAGTAAGTGGGAGGAGTCTATTTTAAGATGGTGGCTGTTCTATGGAATGTTGTGTAATTAGAAACATTGTATAAAAACTAAATCATCTGTAAAATTTATCATTGCCAGAGTGTAGTACATTTGCAAGTATTATAACATGGTGATTGTAATGTTCATGTTCAGCCCTGAGTATCTTAAATCATATTAAGCGTGAAATATCAAAGCAATTTAACGATACAATTTGAATCCAAACAAACTGTGGACACTCATGTTATTTAAATAAAACTGCTACTGGATTGTTTATACGTCAGAAAGCATTATCAACGGATTCCTTCTACGCGTTTGAAATCAGCTATGCTAGTAGAAGTATTTACATTGCAAAAATAGTTAAACCTCCCAAATTCCATCAGCTGAACAGATATACCCAGCCCACTTGAAGGATGTAAGACCATATCTCAAGCTCAGGTCTTACAAACAAGTCACATCATGCCAAAATGGGTCTTCTGCTATATGCGACCAGCAACAAGCTAGCTCCAGACCAGCCTGCATTGGAGCATTTTGGTCAGGAGCTTCGCTGTCATTCATAATTCAAGGAATTATTTGAGTGACCGTCTTACACAAACATTAAGGTGTACGGAAGAAACCCCCTCTGGAAGAAACACCCTTTCCTAAAAACAGCATAGCGGAAGAAACCCCCTTTCAAATTTTGCATACGCGGAAGAAACACCCTCGCTAGTTTTGCACATGCGGAATAAACCCCCTTCCATAGCGGAACAAACCCCCTTCCATAGCGGAACAAACCCCCTTCCATAATGAAATCATGTATATGCCAATTGTGAAAGGGGGTTTCCATTTTTAGGGAAGGGGGTTATTTCCGGTAATTTTTAAAGGGAGATTGTACGATTTTGTCAAATATTTATGAATTTATTAAAATGTGTAAATATATTTCAATATAAATTAAAATAAAAGTGAAAAGGAACATGTGTCGAAAAATGTGAAATAAGCCAGATACTTACTTCTGAAATCGTTAATGTCTGTACAGATTTAAATTTAGTTTTACGGATCATTTCAATTTCCTGCAACGATATCAATTCATACTACACACGAACACTAACTCCGTTCCTAATCCTTATAAAAAGACAAAGACAATGCTTCGGTTATTCACACATTCACACGAGTCGCACTTTTTTAAAGGATAATAAAAGGAGCCGGTCATCTCATCATTAACAACTTGTGAACAAACGGCCGGTACACTTCTTTAATCAGCACAAAGAAGAATGGAAATAGATTTTCGCACCTTCATTTAATTATATTCCAGGTCCTGTAATGTACAGGTTATTGTAGATGTTGATAAGTTGTGTCATGATCAATTAATCAAATTTATCAAAGTTAGGAAGGGGGTTTATTCCGCCTGTCAAAAAACTGGAAGGGGGTTTGTTCCGCTATGGAAGGGTGTTTCTTCCGCGTATGCAAAATGTGAAAGGGGGTTTCTTCCGCTATGCCGTTTTTAGGGAAGGGGGTTTCTTCATGGCGCTTGTCGGACCTTCTATTATGTAGAGAAATCCCATATTAAAAATCCCATAGCGTATTGTCATCAACCTTTTGTTTCAAAGTTAATTTTATTTTTGCATTAATATTGTTCATTAGTTTGTCAATTTAGCCTTTATTGTTTTTTATGTTCTTGTTTTTATTGTACTCTATGTGTTTAAGCCAAATAAAGTACAAAATCGTTTGGATTGAGGTAGACTTTTGATTTTCCACTCTTTATTTGTACAAATCTTGTATTTGGTTTACTGATAAAAATATGGAGATTAATTAGATGATGATGGAAGACCTGTACTGAAAAATACCAATATCCAGTTACAAATGTCAGTGCTCTAGATATGCTTTTGTATTCTGGTAAATGAATAAACATTTTCTATGAAATAAATATTACTCACAAATAAGACTGACAACCATTTAGACTGTGCTAACTACTGAATATTCCAGCAGTGTGATCTGTAAGGCAGACATGTGAACACTTTTATCCAATCATGAGGCCTGCTTTGTCGAAGTACCCAATGCTACAAAGTACCGCTACAAGTAGCTCACAAGGCCCATTATTGAGTAAAAAAATGCTTGGATGAAAATAATTTTTTAGCTGCAATTTTAATGGACCTATCTAAAGTGTTCGATTTTCTCCCTCACGACTTGAAACTGCTAAAACTTAAAGCATATGGTATGTCCGAACACTCAACTGATTTGCTAAAAAGTTACCTTTCACATTGAAAACAGTGTGTCCGTATGGGAAATTTAAATAGTCAGTTTTTACACCTATACAAAGAGTTCCTCAAGGATCTATTCTTGGACCGGTTTTATTTAACACTTTAATAAACGACATTTTTTATTTTATTTCAAATAGCAGCTTGTATAACTATGCTGACGACAATACCCTTTCATATTCAGGACATAATTTAACAGCCGTTGTTAGTACTCTTGAAGAAGATAGCAAAACATTAATAGCTTGGTTTTCAAACAATAAAATGCAAGCCAACCCAGATTAATTTCAAGAAATTGCCATTGGAAAAAAAAATCTAGAGAACAAATTACATCCTTCAATCTTGGAAATAATCATACTATCAAATGTGATTAAGAAGTAAAGTTATTAGGGGTCACAATTGACTTTCAACTTAAATTTAATAGGCATATATCTTACATATGTAAAAAAAGCCTCAAGGCAATTAAATGTTTTGAAAAGAATTGGAAAACATCTATGTAAATTAGGTAAACTTACCATCTACCATTCTTTTATTCTATCTAGTTTTAACTATTGTCCTGTAGTATGGCATAACTGTGGAGAAGTAAATACAAAGAAAATGGAAAAAAAATCAAGAGAGAGCATTAAGATTCATTTATGACGATTATGTTTCAACTTATGACGATTTATTGCCTTCATTGAAAATTAGGAGACTAAGATCAATTATTTTGGAAACATTAAAAATAGTCAATAATCAAACTCCCATTTATCTTAATGACCTTGTAAATCTTAAAACTTATTCCTATTCTTTTATATACACCAGAACTGCTGAAATCCCCCAAGTAAGAACATCAAGTTACGGCATCAACTCTTTCCGTTTCGGGGCTGCCAAACTGTGGAACTCTCTTCCCCAACATTTCAGGGACCAGTTACATTTCAACCAGTTCTCCAGTTTGGTTAGTTCATGGGACGGAGAGAGCTGCCGCTGCTCCTATTGCATGTATCAAACATAGTTGCTAAATTTGGCTTTTTGTTTGTTGCTTGCATGCTCTATGTTTTCATGCATACTGTGATATATGCTTTTTCATGCAACGAAACTGATTATTAAATATGTTAGTTGCTTAAAAAAAATGGCTTTTTGTTGCTAGCTTGTTTAAGTTGCTAATATTATAGCTTTTTGTTGCTTGCTTGCTTTTATGTTGCATGCACACTGTGATATACGCTTTTCTTTTTATTCATGCAACGAGCCTGATTTTAATATAAATATGTAAGTTAAATCATTATTAAGTAAAATATACTTTCATTAAATATGTAAGTGCTTAAATTTTGGCTTTTTGTTGCTTGCTTGTTAAAGTTTCTATAATTTTGGCTTTTTGTTGCTTGCTTTTTTATGTTTCATGCACACTGTGATATATGCTTTTTTATTCATGCAATGAACTGATTTTTTTTATATGTAAGCTTAATCATTATTAAGTAAAATATATTTTCATCATAACTTTTGTAAATCCTCTAAATTAAATATTATGTTTTAGTTCCATAGTTTAATTTTTTTTTATTATAACACTCTTGGCTAACTTTTTAATGTATATAATTCTCTTTTCATCTCTTTTATTATACGTGTCAGTTTTTATTGTTGTGTGCAATTTGTCGTTTTTTTTTTTTTTTTTTTT
>VMBQ01013700.1:0-15943 GCA_007657795.1 Dreissena rostriformis | reverse complement strand
GTTTTTTATGTGTCTGGAAATATGCATTACCTGGTACAAGCAATAACTTCGTCACCTTCTTTCCAATTTACAAAGGTTGAGTTGAGTTGAGTTGAGTTTGTCCATCCTTTGCATTGCTGAATAAAACAATTAAATATATACAATACTTGTTTAAGTATAAAGGTTTTTTGAAGACTTATTCTGTAATGGGTTAACTGATGGTTTGTTAAAGGATAGTGTTAGTTACTTATATAATGTTTGTTTGGGTGGTGTTGTGTACTCGCCATTTAAAAACAGTGCGTATTTTTAATTAATCATGTTATAAGTATTCTTAATATGTAAAAGCACTGCCCTGTATTGAAAATTATGGGAATCAATACTGATAACACTGCATATGTACCAATAATGTATATATTTTGCAAGAGACAAAATAAATGCATTTAAAACATTAAAAACAAATTATATATATATATGCATAAATATATGTGCATATGTTATGTCCACTGCTAAACTCGTAAGTTATATTAATAGTATGATTGTAGACGTAGACATCGTTTGTGAATTACGTTTCACAAGAATTTCTTCGCATGTGTTTTGTTGAATATTTATCTTATGCTTTGTTGCGAAATACGTCTCTTAAAGTAAATGAAGCATAATTTAGCTTTTGCTGTATAAAGGAACCGTATCAGCATCACATCTTAGCTATGTATATGAGCACATAAGACAATAACTAAGCGATGCTATGTAAATAGCATTTTGACTGTGTGGTTTAAAAAAAAGAAATATGGTGGAATATATATTGCGAAAGTGTGTAATACATGCAAAGACAAACATCAGTTGCATGATCAGGAGAAAAATCTTGTATTTGTATTATCATGTGGTCATTTATGTATGGCAAGGTACTAATTGCCAAAACAACAGTACGACACAGAACACATGTTAAAAAATATGATAAACAAGTACAAACCAAACGCACAGAAAGAAACAAAACGTGGGTCACTGCCTTTGAACGGTCAATGCAAATAATTGGGCTACGGGGATCGTGGCGTTTTTGGTTAAACGGTATTTTTTTTAATTATGTTTTAATGTATTTATTGTTGAACTACTAATTGGTACTAACTAGAGCAAAATAATCTTACTATTTAGGTACTATAAAACGGAACAAAAACAAGCATCAACTACAACTAGTTTTTGTTTAAAACGTTTTAGAAACAAGAAATAATATTGAGATCGTGCTAATGCAGGAAGATACCGCAATATTGGATTTAAAATGCCAAACTACATAGCTTGGTTTTGTATGTTCAATTTAAGAGATATAAATAGGACATACGTATTTGTTTTAGCAATTACCATCTCCCAGTAATCCAACTGTTGCGTACAGTAATATACAAATGATACTATTGTATGGCAGTTATAAACATTGCTATTTCAATCACGTTATTTAAAGCAAAACAGTCATAACTCTCTAAATGCATTTGTTGTTTTGTTTCATTCGTAGCAGATCGAAAAACTCACCGTCAGCACAACCGAAGCCGATACAAACTTTGAATAATACATAATACACATTCAGTATAGTATAATTATATATGAAAATACACACTTCATTTCCGCGGCAGCCTCCTCTGTAAACAACTGAGAACGTCTCTGTGATCACCTCATCCATGTAGCATTCCTATGAATAGTAGCAAGTTGGGATGGAACCGGTCTTATGGGTATTTCGTTTGACTGGACCGCATATGGCAATTTTGTGTCACCAAATCTTAGAAAACAATATTAGAAATCCAAAGTAGAATACAAATATCGATGGCGAATTGATTGAAAGGAAAAAAATGACATTTAATTTCTTGAACTCGCAAACTCCTGTTTGAAACATAGAATTGCACACAAACTCGTAAAACTATGCATACGTAGTTAAATATAAATATAAATATAATAACGATCACAATTCACAAACATTAAACACTAAAACCAATATTGTATGATAATGTAGCAATGTAAGAGACATTTTACCTCGGTTCTGATGTCACACACCGCTTGTGTGGTGCAGTCCCGTAGTTCAAGAGCGTTGTTACACAGACGACATTTCAGTTGATTTATAGCTGGTATCTCTTGGCCAAACGCTTGAAATGCAGACACATTCGAGAAACATTAACGCACGTGTCCTAGATTATCTTATGTTGCATTCATATTCAAAATCGATTGCAAACCTGTATTGTACGTGTACACGTGTATTGGTTCATAAACAATATCGGAGTTCTTTTACCCAGGCATTTTATCACGATTCTTATATGAGCCTCGTTCTGAAAAAATGGGCTTTAATGTATGTGCGTAAAGTGTCACAGGCTCATCAGGGACGACACTATCCGCGCATATGGATTTTTCGTTAAAAAGAAGAATGTTTGCAAAAATCCAAATAACGCGGAACGTGTCGTCCCACATAGGCATGTGTGGACTGCTTTACACACATTTATTTAGCCCCGATTTCCCATAGCGGGGCTCATGTGATTTAAATATTTTGTCCATGCGCAGAATTGGTCAGCTAAAACCATTAAATAATTTCTTAAATTATAAAAATATATTTTCAAATTTCAACGTCTTATCACTAAGATACAAAAATGCCAAACCTGAGATAGCGCAGACGGACAAAATCAGGGAGACAACCAGCCAATCTGAGAATAAATAATGAAGACAATCATCCAATCTGAGAATAAATATGGGAGACAACCAGCCAATCTGAGAATAAACATGCAGAGATATAATTGTCATGCTCAAAGAAAACGGGGTAAACCGCATGTGCGTAAAATGTCGTTCCAGATTAGCCAGTACAGTCCACACACGCTAATCAGGGACGACACTTTCCGCCTAAACTGGATTTTCGTCAAGAACAGTCTTCCTTTAAACGAAAAGTACAATAAAAGCGGAAAGTGTTTTCCATGATTAGCCTGTACGGACTTAACAATTTACGCACATGCATTAAACCCCCTTTTCACAGAGCGTGGCTCAATTGCATACAAGCACATTTTGAACTAATTTAAACTGACGATGAAGCTTCAACATGTTTTGTGTGGCGAATTGCGTGGCAAAAATACAAGTAAACGTTATATAAAAGGACGGAGCCTTCCTGCGATTATGAGAGACGTATAGCTCATTGTAATTTCCCCATATCATAGACATGTAGGACTATTCATGCATATTTTTCTTATCTGTCAACATTCGGACACCAGTGCTAGTAGTTAGTAAGTTAATGGACCATCGAGAGATTCAATATTTATACAGTCAGCTGAATCTGAATAACTGCTATTTCTAAAACATTTTTCGTTTGACGTTGCCGATATTTGTTAAAAGTAACACTTATGTTTCTCTTCTGCTGATGAAGTTCAATGTTATCTTCATTTTCGATGTTTGTTAATTTGCAAATATTAGACGATATAACACGAGTTTAATGAGAATTATTAATTGTACTGGTAAGGTTATAGTAAAACAAGCGGATTTATTTTAAATTATCAGTCATATATGCTTACTTACAAAATTATAATACAACTTTAAGAAGAGAGGGTCATAGTTGTGAAAAAAATCAATTAAGCTAGACTCTTAACCCTTTCCTTGACAGCCATATGGCCAATATATGCCTCTCCAGTTACCACCAAACCTAGCTGCCTGCTTATCAGTAGCTGATAGCCATCTGATCAATATCAGTACCCCATCTTTACAGGCATTATTGGAAAAATACTGTTTTATGACCCTCATTGCTGTTGAACCTGATATTCTCATCAAAGTTGAAATATTATTGAAAAACACTAATATTTAAATTTTAGCTAATAAAATTTCCTTTCCTGTGGTGTAAACTGTATTTTTCTACCTTAATTTATTCATTAGTTATAGTCATGTAAATTTGACCATTGTGTGTTTTACTGGGTTTTACAATAATAAAGTTAGACTAAAACACAAAAAGTGAAAACAATGTCAAAGAAGTGAATATCAATATTTATTTCTAATTCTAAACAAAACACATAATAAATTATAGCATACAAAAGACAAAAATTATGCAAAAAATGTGTGTCTCATAAGTATGAAATCTTACAACGAAACGAAAATGCAAGATATTCAATAATGAAAACATACAAAATACACTATTTACATCACTTCCACAGTCATATATTTACACTACTATGTTTGATTGTTTTTCTCAGTTTTACCCTGCCTGATGATAGGCAGAGTGACACTCCTTACACAGGTGTATATTACACGACTCACATCCAAAGACAGTGTCACTGCGGTGCCCAACCCTGGTTTTGTGGAATTTGCATGTTGTCCGTTTGGTATTCAGTCGAACATTCCTGTGGCCGCGGATGTTGTCTACGGGCATCAATGCTGGCCTGTCCACAGCATCATCTCTATCGGTGTGCTTGCGCTTTCGGTAGCCACCAATCAGCTCCTTCAACAGCTCCTGCCGGAAGTCGAGATGGGTGTACCTCTTCTTCTTCGTTACCCTGGTGGACCACTCCTTGTAGAGGACGTAGCTGTTCACAATGGCCGAGTCCAGTAAAAACCAGAAGAGGTACCGCCACCATTTCTTCGAGTTCCGGCCTGATGGGTACTTGGCACGCAGCTGATCATGAAGATCGACACCTCCCATAGACCTGTTGTAGGCTGCAACTGAGTGGGGCGATTGTAGATGGAGGATGTTCTGGCCAGATCGACGGGTTGCATTACAAATCTCGGTGGGGTCACTTAGGCTGGACACATGGTGTACGGGCTTGCGGTCCATCCAGACAGAGGCAGTGATGTTGCTGTCCCCAAGCTGCAGGACTTGCGAGTCGCCTCTTCGCCGTAAATCTGCTGGCTTCTTCAGCTGTTGGGGAAATCCCTTTCGATTGCACCTCACTGTGCCACATGAGTAAAGTCCATTTTGGAGAAGGGATTTCACCAGAGGAAGTCCAGTGAAAAAGTTATCAAAGAAGACCCATCTGAACGTATTTCGAATATACCTAGTGAGTCTCATGACAACATTGTAGGCCAGTCCATGCTCTACATTATTCCGGTCACGTCCCAGGTAAACTTCGAAATTGGCAAGGTATCCTGACTTGGAATCGCACAGCATCCAGCACTTGATACCACGCTTGATCGGTTTCGCAGGCATGTATTGTCGAAAGGATAAGCGTCCCGTGTATCCAATCATTGCTTCATCCACTGCCACATCTCGAGACAATACGTAACTGTTCCGGAATGTCTGAAGCAGAATGTCCATCACCTGGCGGATCTTGAATAGCCGGTCATAGTTGTCAGATCCTCTGGGTGGCTCAAGGCTCCTGTCAGATGCATGAAAGTACCGGAGGATCTTGCAGTAACGGTTGCGGGTCATAGTCATCTGCACTCCTCGCAGTCCAAAAAACATGTCGCTGGACCAGTACATGTCTGTTGTCGGCATCTGTACGATCCCCATCAGTATGTTGATGCCGAGGAAGGCCCGCATCTCTGTCTCAGTGACTTCAGCCCAGGAGCTGTCCGGACCATCCCTCGCCATGCAGAAGATTGCGTAGGCGTTGGTATGAACAACCAGCAGCTGGAGAAGAGTCACTGGAAAGAGGAGGAAGAAGTAGTCAAGTGGTGAGCCTGTGGCCCGGTCCACCTTGCCCTCCAGCTGTGGCCCCGACCGTTCTGTGAACTCACGCATCTGTAAGCAAAAAGATAACTTAATATTTTATAAAGCTCACCTATTCACTGGACATACCTTAATTGATTGATTGATGGAATGGTTGATTGACTGATTTATTATTGGATAAATTGATTGCTGGGACGATTGACTGATCAATTGCTGAATGGATTGATAAATGAATGGATGGATTGACTGTATGGAATGTTTACTTGATCTTGCAATAAAATAATTATCTTTATCATATCATCATTACAATTATTGTTATTATTATCATTATTATTATTTTCAGATATGTACCACAATCGGTGACAAGTCCTGTGTCCAAGTGGCATCATCAGATATGACGACTGGTGCGTCATCATCGCTAAACGAAATGTCAGAGTCATCACTCTCATCTAGTGGCAAATCAATGTCAGAAGACCCAAAGCCAGAAAAGTCTGATTCGTCAGAATCACTATCAAAAATGTGTGCCATGATTATACTGATAATAATAAATACAGAGCAGTGTTGAAAATCTTTAGGAATATAATCGTATTTGCAAATTGCTTTCTTTTCATAGCCAAACCACACACAATCAAATCCTCATCCAGTCTTTGATTGGATAAACCCCCCAAAATATGTTATTGGCTAAAATTAAAGCAACAATTTAATTGGATGTTGCATATAGTACCATGAATATTCATATAATTAATTCGTATTTTGCATTTTATTACCGATTTCCGGAAATGTCGGCGTCTTCAATAAGTGTATATATTAGCGAAATTCCAATCAAATACCCCAGTTTATAATCTGATCGCCGACAAATGGCTTTATGACCTTTGTCGTTGACAAACCCGTGTATTCGTTGGTGTACCAAATTACAAAACGCCGAGGTAGACGGTCTGGCACGTGCAGCCCGTGCAGACTTCTGCTGCGTCCGGTAAACATGTTTATTCAAATGACACGGGTCCATAAATTATGCATACCAAGAAAAAAAAATGTTTTTTTTTCGCCCCTGTAACANTACTATACACTCCCAAGAACATTGTGCATGTCTCTTGAACCCGTTTGGTATACACTCCCAAGAACATTGTGCATGTCTCTTGAACCCGTTTGCTATACACTCCCAAGAACATTGTGAATGTCTCTTGAACCCGTTTGCTATACAATACCCAAGAACATTGTGCATGTCTCTTGAACCCGTTTGGTATACACTCCCAAGAACATTGTGCATGTCTCTTGAATCCGTTTGCTATACACTCCCAAGAACATTGTGCATGTCTCGTGAACCTGTTTGGTATACGCTCCCAAGAAAATTGTGCATGTACATTGAACCCGTTTACTATACACTCCCAAGAACATTGTGCATGTCTCTTGAACCCGTTTGGTATACACTCCCAAGAACATTGTGCATGTCTCTTGAATCCGTTTGCTATACACTCCCAAGAACATTGTGCATGTCTCGTGAACCTGTTTGGTATACGCTCCCAAGAAAATTGTGCATGTACATTGAACCCGTTTACTATACACTCCCAAGAACATTGTGCATGTCTCTTGAACCCGTTTGGTATACACTCCCAAGAACATTGTGCATGTACCTTGAACCCGTTTGCTATACACTCCTAAAAACATTGTGCATGTACATTGAACCCGTTTACTATACACTCCCAAGAACATTGTGCATGTCTCTTTAATCCGTTTGTTATACACTTCCAAGAAAATTGTGCATGTACATTGAACCCATTTACTATGCACTCCCAAGAACATTGTGCATGTCTCTTGAACCCGTTTGGTATACACTCCCAAGAAAAGTGTGCATGTACCTTGAACCCGTTTGGTTTACACTCCAAAGACAATTGTGCATGTACCTTGAACCCGTTTGCTATACACTCCCAAGAAAATTGTGCATGTCTCTTGAACCCGTTTGCTATACACTCCCAAGAAAATTGTGCATGTACCTTGAACCCGTTTGGTATACACTCCCAAGACAATTGTGCATGTCTCTTGAACCCGTTTGCTATACACTCCCAAGAAAATTGTGCATGTACATTGAACCCGTTTACTATACACTCCCAAGAACATTGTGCATATCTCTTGAACCCGTTTGGTATACACTCCCAAGAATATTGTGCATGTACCTTGAACCCGTTTGCTATACACTCCCAAGAACATTGTGCATGTACTTTGAATCCGTTTGCTATACACTCCAAAGAACAGTGTGCATTTACCTTGAAACCGTTTGGTTTACACTCAAAATATCTATATGCATGCACCTTGAGCCCGTTTGGTTTACACTCCCAAGAACATATATAAATATTGTATCAATTCATGTGTGATGTGTTTAAACGTGTATACGCTACTGGCTGTTATCCCAATCAGTGCACAGAAGCGGTAATCAATCCTCTCCATAAAAAGCTCCGTTGGTGGTATACATTATTAAAGCAGAATAACGCTTCATTTGTTTTGTTAAGTTATTTACAAACATCTTTAATTCTCCCATTGAATCATTTTATAAAAAAATATAATTTTGAGTGGTGTTACGATGTGTAGAGAAGCCGGAGTACCCGGAGGAAACTCCACCTGTGCGGTATGGTGACAACCAACCAAACTCATATGTTACCGGGAACGAGATTAAACCCGGGTCACCTACGCGTGTACCAAACACTGCGCTAACCGGTTAATCCAAATGACTACGAAACTATTAGGAATATGTATAGGAATGTAAAATCCTATGGCAAATCGTTTATTCTGAATACTTTAGTTGTGCTGTCGATCTAAGGAAAGGGGAGGTAATGTCTTCGATTCTTTCTTTTTTTCTCTTTTTAAGAGCTTTTTTTCTACAAGACGACACACTGTCTGGCCTAGATATAGAACAGTGTATCTAAATTGTTTGTTATTTACAGATACATGGCCATTTAAGGTAAATCAACCGATGACATCCCCATTAAGATAATCGTTACACGTATTGGTATCATCATGGTCGCAATGTGAAAACTTGTAAACTAAAATGATGCTTTTTGCGATAAGCTAATTAACCTACGATGATGGCAATATTAAAGTAGTCGATAATTTACACATTTATGCAGCCATTGAAAACACTCTGCAAGAAACTGAAAATATGGGAACAAGTCCTATTGAAACATGTGCTGAACAGTTCCTTCAAAGTAAAAAAAAAATAGTGGCTGTTAAAGCTGTGGCCTCAACGAAAATAACATTTTTACCATCTGCCATAATAGGAAATTTATCTTCTGCTAAAAATGCAAAAATCATAGCAGCTAAACAAGTCAAATCAAAGAAATCACTTTTCAACAGTTTCCACGTTCAAGTTGTTCAAAAGAGAACCTATAAGTCCAAGCATAAGTGATTTATCTACATATGAAGATTAGGAGGAGGAACTTTTCTGCATTTGTGACAAGAGAATGCCACCTGCTGTAAACCTGGCTTTTGTTGTGGAGTTTGCACAATGGGCACAGTGTGATAAGTCTCATGGGACTCATCTCAAATACTGTACAAAAATAATAGTTGTAAGGCGTGAGTCTGCTTTTCTTTGGCCCCATTGTGACCTAGAAACAACAATCGTAATTTATCATCTTCAGTTATTCATGACATTTTTAGTTGGATTTGTTTAAGTTGATTAATTGTTCAATAATAATGTTCTAACAATAAATTAGTGCCAAATAATTTCTATATCTTCAGAGGAATAACACAAACTTATTATTTTGTTGTAAATAGCAAACCATTTCAGTTCCTAATAACGACTTTAAACATTTATAAACAGACAGTTACCCTTTCAAGACAGTGTTTACAAAATATAAAGCTCACAGGGCGATTTTTATAAATGCACCGGTTACTCGTACACATGACCTTTCAACTTCACTTTTGCAGACGTGTTCATGGGCCTTTCTACATGCATTTCTTGCCGTTTTCTTCAATATTTGGATTATGGACGATGATTATCGATTGATAATCTACAAATAAAGTGCATGTAAGCAGTTGCAATCTTATTCAATAACTTTGTTTAATCGATTTATATTAAAACCACCGGTAACTGGGTCAAGGAGCCTACGTATAATTTGAGTGAAAGCATACGTCATACGAGGTGGAGGAACAAGACAATGTATGGAAACTGTACACAGATGGCGTCAGCTACGTGTACTGTGAAGGGAGCAGCCACTCTGTGTGGATATAAATGTATGATGAATACTTGCCATTAGCTTTGTGATCCTATCCCCACCCGTATGTGCAGCAATTGCGCATGCGTCTGTTCGATGAGTAAGGGCACCTGCCGACGTAGTTCTCGTAGTCTTTGCAGCGCAATCTGCACTCACACTGGTTTTGGGCTGTAACGCCAATAACGGGAGTAAAACTGTGAAACTAGCGCACGAAGGTTAATTGATAAGTAATATTAAATCATACGTTGTAGTTGAATAACACACGATCAGGAATATGGATGCGTAGGAAATAAAATACTAGTGCGAAGTATCTATACTCCTGAAAATGAACATCGGTATTCGACAACAGACTAGGAAAGAACATTCGTGATTTAGATTTTGACACGATCGTTTTTTTCTTAGCACGTATTTTTAGTAAATACATGCTGACTATATTTTGCAATACACCGCCATTTTTGTATGACGTTCATTGACAAATGCTAATCAAGGACGTCATCTTACCATAACAAAACAATATGGCGTCAATTTCATTCATAAAGAAATAAGCGAATGACGTCAGATTTATTGGTAAACATCAAAGATCCAATATTACGTAATATCAGTCGATATTATAGTGAATATAATATGCATACAAACACATCTAGAATAAAAATTAATTAAGTTTACGTTTTATTTAAATGTTAAACAAGATTGTATCTCAATATATAATGTTTGTGTTACATTCCGTTGGACAGAAATGGGAGTTGTGTCAAGTTCTGTTCACTGTTAAATATACCGGAATTCTTCAAAACTATGTTCGTACCAGTAGACTCCGCCCATAATTATTGCATATAACCAACACTTGATTTCCTTCTCCTTTTCTGTAGAAAACAAGCTACGAATGGTGTTAGAATTAAGAAAAATATTTTGTATCATAGTTTGTTGTCGAACAACCCGCGGTAAAGAGCTTAGATGCGTAGGAATTTAATCACGAGTAAGAAGCACGAGTGATTTGATAATACGTATCTATAATACTGACAGTGGGTTTTTCGACAACAAACTATGCCAGAAAATATAATATTTCGATTTTATCTGAATCTTTCTAATCTGTATATTTTAAGTACACAACAGAACAATATGACGTCAATTGCATACATTACAAATTTGAGCAAATGACCTCAGATGCATTGGTAAAAAAATCACAGATCTAATATGACGTCACATCGATCGAAACTTTAGTGAAGGTCTCATGAAAACAAACACACCTAAAATTAAGATTCATAATACTAACGTTTTGTGAAAATACTATTATCGATATTATCGCAATATATTATGTTTTTGAAAGTTTCATTCCTGTCTGTTTAAAAAGACAGCATAAACATATACATGCAATTTACCTTGCTAAGTCTTAAATTAAAAAACAAAACAAAAAAAAACGTCAACTTACCTTCGGCAACCTGTGGCATAGCCACAAGCACCCGATTGTATAAACGCTGGTTAAAGTTACCGCTCGGTAACTTTTAAACCTTGGTAAGTTTGCGGTTATTCAGGTTTAGTAACCTTCAAGGTAACTCGACTGTATAAACACGATATACCGCAAAGTTACCTAAGCGCGCATAGTGGAAATTAACCACTGGTAACATTAACCAAACCATTCTCAGAATGCATTTTCTAATGACGTATATTAAGCGCGAAGTGTCAGACGAACATTTCGTAAACAAACAAAATGGCCGCCGTTGACATTAAGAAAAGAGCGAAACACTTTTTGTTTCAAGAAATAGAAGTATTGGAAAGTTGTATGCAACAGCACATAGGAAAAATAAATATTTTCAATTTCAACACAAAGACAATAACAGATAAAATATGGGCCGAAATAACCGACAAAGTAAATGTCGTCGGGAATGGACCCCGATCCATGGACCAAGTTAAACATAATTGGACGAATATGGTTTTGCACATTTGAATTTATTCACATATTTAATTCATACATGAAACAATATAGAAATAATTTTTGTCATTAAAATAATTTATTTAAAAAATCTATGCATATAAATAATTAATAATGTAGTTATGCATCACTGATATTTAAATTAAAATTAATAATGCTTAGCCTTAGGTATAAATCAACGATAACTAGTATCTATTCTGTGAGTATTAAACACAAAACGAAATATTTGTATAAGCTATATCACTTCAACATATTGGTATACAAAGCAAATGAATGACTTTTGTCCAATTAATTTACAAATGACTTCACAAAAATTGAACAATTCATTTAATGAATTTTAACTATGACTTGTCAATTATTTGTAAAGTCTTTAAACAATGTATGTGAATAACACATACAGGGTGAAGACTGCCAAGAAGGACTTCACAAATGAACGAATCAGCATGGCGAAGACGGGCGGTGGTCCACCAATCCTTGAGATGTATGCCACAAGCCAGGGAATAGTGGGGATGATGCCGGGTTTCGCATCATTCAGCGGGATACCTGATGCTTCAAACTGCGAAAGCATGATTGCAGGTACGCCTTGTTCTTACTCGTGTGTTGTTGAAAATTATGTTACATGTACTTGGTCGTCGTAACGTTTTTCTCATCTCATTGGTGTTAAAAAGCTAGTTTCATTGCTGTATTATACAATAATCTCCCAGTGCTTAACAACTACAGCACGAGTTATACAATCTTATTTACCAAATGTACTTCACGAGACAGTCACAGTGGTCAAACATGTAGATGAAAACCTTCGCGTAAATGCATTACATATTTTCTTATGTTTCAATAAAGCACTACAAGTAATAGCAATTTGTAAGAGTAGTTATAACAATGTTGTTAGTATTCACAATATCATTTTTTTAGCACAAGCCGAAGTTCCGGTTGACAACACCGTGAACACGCTTACACACGTCGTATTGTGGGAAGGTTTGCATTTAATTTGATTAAGGACATATCACTTTCTGAAATGGTCAGAAGTGGGTGGGGTAATGTTAAAGAATAATTCCTTATACAAGCATTCTATATATAGTTTGGAACAATATGCACAATTAAAATAGCATATTCTTCAGTGATACATGAACCATTTCAAATGAAATATTTCAAAAAGAGTAAATAATCACATTTTGTCACCTTATAAACCACTTTCTTCTTGGGCGACCAAAGTCCTTATTTTCTTATTTTCTTCATAAATCCACGGATACCAGCTGGAACATACACCACTGTAGAACATAGTGTTAGAGTATTATTAAATATATCACGCTAGAAACAATGAAACAAGAGCTGTCAGAAGACAGCGCGCTCGACTATTCAAGTGCTTGACAGTATAAAGTAAGCCATCATGGGGAAATTGTTCGTATTCAATAAGGTCCAGGTAATATAGTCATCTATCCTACAGCTAAATGATTTTATAGAACATAATAGAACCTATAAAGAAAACATAAGGTTTTCTCCACAGATATTTTTAGATAAGGTTTATCCCACAGATATTTTTAGAACATGTACATAGGGACTACGTTTTTTGGCCTTTCATCCCTGTTTAAAGGTCAAATGCACTTAAAACTAGTTGACGATTTAACTCGAAAAAATGGATCCAACAGTGGATTGAACTAGGGTCTTTCGCGTGGTAGCCTGACACTCTAACCACGAGGCTAAAGTCTCACCCGATTGCGTAACTGTTTGAATTCACAAGACCATATTTTACTACACAGCTGACGAAATCACTTGATTGTGTCATTACACGAGTAAAGGAGTGTGTGTGTGTGTGTTTACGATGGATTATTATAATATTATGAATGTGAATAACAGTGTTGGGATATAAAACTGGAATGCAACTGGTGAGACTGCATTTTCGATTTTGTTAAAATGTCGAATGTACTCGAATAACTCAATGTTTTGTTGAACAATTGATGGATTAAATTTAAGAAAAGTGTCAGTGAATTGTGTTTACATTCTCGAAGGAAATCGATGTTGAATTAAAAGGGTGATTTCTTTGATGAATAAGTCGTTCATTTGTCAGTTGATCAAATAATGGCTATCCACAAAGAATTGCCTGCTTACATCAAGTGTTTTAAAATGGAAAAGATGAATGGCGATGAAGAAATGTGTCCAGAATTTAAACTCGTCATGGAAGCAAATTAAACTTTACGCAAATAAACATGGTTATTACACAACTTCGGTGAGTACAACAATAACCAGCAGATGTTTTACTTTTTTATGTCAGTAAGTAAAAAGTGGGTAAAAAGAAGAGTTGTTTATAGACTAAAATTAACAATATCGACGGGGATATATGCCGAATCATGCTTCACGTACTAGGTGTCTACACATTTTGTAAATTTCAAAATGGCAGCCATTTGTGTTTTTGGTAGGCCTATTTTACAGTTGTGAAACAAGAATTGTAGTTATAAGCAGTCTGTGTTTTCTTTGTGTGGGTAACATTTGGAACGCTGATTAAATTTGAATCGAGGCGTATAGCGATATTTTGTCTCGTTACTCTTCTTTGCGTTGAATTCTTAAGGACTATTTCGAGTTCCGTAAAGGGGAAAAATCGCAATTAATATTACTACGCAATGTAAGATACAATTTATTTTGTGTTTTTGCTGTTATTTTATCAATTTAATACTACTATTTCGATTGCAGCAGGCATAAATTATATTAAAAAAAGTATTGTAGGATAAATACAATACTATGTTAGTGTGATTGTACACTTAAATTTATCCCACTCGTCTCAGAAAGGCTTAGAAGGCTCGGCAAGCCTCGCCATGTAAACCTTTCTTCACTCGTGAGATAAATTTAAGTACACAATCACACTAACATAGTATTCTCTATATTCTAACTGGAAGTGGACCATAATTGAAACATATTGATCGCTTATGTTTTAAAGAAGTATTACATTATAGACGATTCAGACTTCAGGAATATTTTTCACAATCTATGGAACATTTGTGAAGACATAAAACAAACTAATAAGATTATATATAATCTTTTTTACTTCCGGTTCCGGTTAAGAACAGACGTGAAAAATGTAAATGTAAATGGAAATAAAAATGGAATAAAAGTTACTTATCGGTGTGANCCAAAATAAAGCCATGCGTTTGGCTAGTAATTGATTCTTTAGCCAATAAAAATGCTTAAAAATTGTGTATTACACATCGTCGCTTGATTGCTATAGTGCTCTAACTACCAATTTCATTTTTTGGAGAAAAAGGCATTTAAAGGTTTAACCTTTATTTTCTCACTTATTTATGCACGTATGTGGACAAAAGTATACCGGAGTGTTTATCAGCAAACGGAGAATATGAATATAATTAAATATTTACTTTAGTTAATTATATGTTAATGTAATTTGCAATTGTATGTATGGAGATAGAGCATTCTGCTCAAAAAAATATAACAATCGTGAATTACTTTGCTCTATCTCCCGGAGATGGTGCAGTACAGCATTCACCCGTGTGGGAGATGGAGCAAAATAGAATCGAAAAACTTCTTCTTTAGTCTATACAAAATGTGGGAGATAGAGCAAACTGAAATCGAACAACTTCTTCTGTGACGACTGAATCTTGAATCCGATTACTTCATATTAAAGATCTCGTTCTCACGAACACAGCGATATAAAAAACTCATTTTTGAAAAAAATGGAGATATAGCACTATAGCAATAAAGCGACGACATATGCATGTGATAAATATATATATTGATTGATCGCATTATTATTGTTAATACCAATTATTATCTATGTCCTATGCGTCACTTTAATAAAATAAACAACTACTACAACTTTGACCTAACATGGGTATGCTCATTTTGCCGTCATCTTAAATGAATGAACAGCTGTCCGAATATTTTATCTGGTTACCTTTGATTGAGATGGATCCATTATTAAATGTAGGATTGGCTAATTATATATTATAAAATGTTTATTACTCTAATTAGTGCATTTGTATTCAATTAGGTTATATATTATTGTTAATTCTGAGTTTTTATAGCTCTCGTTTTTTTTAGCTAAACATTTCTCGTTCTTTTTTAATTATGGCTTGATATAAACTTAAAAAAAAAACTGTTGTTTTTTTTTGGTATAAAAATTAAAGATAATTTCAAAATATTAAATTATGATGGTTATCGCCACAGAATTCTCGTGAAAAACGTGCAAAAATAAAATTGAATGCGAACAAAAGGTGTCATTTATAC
>VMBQ01013699.1:5797-16223 GCA_007657795.1 Dreissena rostriformis | reverse complement strand
CGGACAGTGCGATCACTATATGCCACCCTACCGGGGGCAATATAAAAACTTGCCATTTTCATGTCTGCCATTTTGTCAAAACATATTAAACATGCCTTCTTTACATAACTCTAATGTTCATGTGTATTGTTAAAATGTTTTACATTTGAAGATTGGTATAAAGATATCTCTGTTATACATTTGTTTTATACGTTATACAGCCTTTACATTGTGTACATATATTTGCTATGATTAATTTGAAAGTCCATGTGTTCCTCAATATTACATTGCTTTTATATGCTTGCAATGCTTACTTTGATTTTGCATGTGTTTTTTACTTACACATCGCAAATGTGCTGCCATATTAATTTCCACCATGACTCACTTGTTTTTCATCTATTATTAATTTCCAACATTATGCAAATAAATCTTTACAATTACCTTCAGCAAATACTTAAGTTTAATGTCACAGTACTGTTCCTTTACACTGTTTTGTTACTAGTTCACTAAAATATGTTTCGTGTTGCATACTTTCAAAAAAGCTGATTACACCATCGCTTTACATGTACATGTTAATTGTGCCTTTTTTCTCTTATGCATTTAACACTACATTGATGTCTTTTGCACTATCCATAATCCTTGCATAACATTATGTTTATTTTAATTTAATACCCTTGTGTACTTCTATTAAACTATCGAACCTATTTACTTCTTTAATGCTAACTAGGATTACTAGCTTATTTAAAATCCTAAACTATAAATCTCTGGATTGCACTTTCGATTCCCTGTCAAGCCGAAAAAATTCATATGTTTACATTTGGCAACATCATTGTTCGAATTCTACGATTTTTCACTAGTTCCATGCACCTCTTCTTGTTCTTGTTCTTCATTTCTTATTCGTTAAATAACAGTAGAATAGTATTTTATCTAATTATCACGCACTTAAAATACATGGTCGCTTCATTCCGTCTCCTTTCACCTGTCGCAAACATAACAACATCAACTTCGTATATCTTTTCTAAAGATATTTCTTGTTTTAAATAAATAAATTGTTTAAGAAGAAACCATTCTACTATCAGAAACGCCAGTATATCTCTTGCATAAGCACCAAGCACCACAAAGCAAGATTTTTTTTTAAACTTTTTTTTTATGCATCATAAAATAAATAATGATATTCAACAAAAAAGCTGTCATGGCAGAAATCTGAAAGAAGACCGCTACCTTCTATAAGAAACGCCATTATATCTCTTGCATAAGCACCACAAAGCAAGAACTTTTTATTCTAGGCAAATCTTTTTACCATAATTCATTAACCATTCATTATTCAATTCTACCCATTGCTACCCATTGACAAAAAAAAAATATAAAAACAATTGCTACAAATTATAAAACGACTTATCAAAACACATAAATTACAATATAAACAGCTGTAAATATATTTAAGACATCAAGAACAACTGCAAAAAAAAACATAAAAACTAACAATACAAAACGGCAACAAACACAAATTAAGCACAATGTGGGTGTTGGGCATCTTTTTAGTTCATCACTAAAGGTCCTCGAGGGCAGATAGATAACTCAAATATACAATAGTTGATTTTCAATTGGTTCGCATGACGTTGAAATTGCATCCATATGCGCCTCTGAAACAATAACAAAGTTTGAACTTGTTATGAAAATAAGGTGTTAGGATGCATAGTTTGAGCTGTGTTCATATATTCCTATCATTTAAAATCGATAAAGTTCTCATTTGAAATAAAATATCAAAGTTTAAAGTTTAATTATGGTAGGTAACACTACAAGAAGAAAAATATTTTCAATTATGCATAGATTTCATTAATATCTATTTAAACTTTACAGGTATATTTGTTCAATGGTTGACATTATCTGATATTATTCCCCTTTTACAAGTCTTTTTTTTTTAAATTGTTTATTTGTTTGTTTATGAATCGTAAAATAAATAATTATATTGCACATTTATACATATATATACAAAAAAGATAAGTATTATTATCTTGACGTTGTCCAGATAAACAAGGTTTTTCTAGATTTGACCTGGTGACCTAGATTTTGGATGCACATGACCCAGATATTGTCCAGATAAACACTGATAAATGTTTCACAAACAAAACATATGTCTTTATCAATGCTATTGATATGGTCCTGGCTGTCAACACTTTCAGCTTCTTGTTTAACATGATCATCTTCAACTTCATCAAAACCACCATCATGGTAAGCATGTTCATATTCATATTCACCCAATTCTCCATCATCATCAATTCTATCTACATGGTCCGGATTTTCAACACTTTTAGATTCAATATAATCAACATTAAAACTATCAATGATTCCTTCAATATCCTGATGGTCATCATCTTCATATTCATGTTCAAACATATCACCTTCGTTTCTATGACATTTTAAATGTTCATCTTTCAAATGATCCCAAACATTTTCATTAATTTTACCAGCCTGGTATTCAGTTTCAACATTTTCAGATTTATAGCAAGGCTCCACTAAATCATCTGGAAAAGTGTCAAGAGCGTGTTGAGAATAGTCAAGCTCATCCTCTTCAATCATACGTTTAGAATCCTGCTGTATATCTTCATTATCTAATTCTACATAGAGTTGATTATATTGCTTCCATTAAGGCATTGTGTCGATTCCAGTTGCAACAGTAGCACTTTTGAAAGTGGGTATGACAAATTTTGGCTTTATGTCAATCAATCGTGGTAAAATACGGTACACACAATGCATGACATGGAATGATAAAAATAACAGAGATTTAGCGCAACACAAATATCAGCAAGGAAAATATTGAACCCCACACAAACCACCTGTATGCAAATTAAAATTCAAATCGAAATCCAACACAAAATCATAATACATAATCATAATTGTATCACGTTCGAAAGTCTCAGTGTAGCCACTTTATCCCAATTTATTGAGAATTTCATTCATGTTGACTTAACCATGACACATGCAGCCACATGTATCTATCCTATCAATTAAAACTTTCACATCAGCTTGACAAATTTACACTAAACAATAACAATTTATCAACATGGACATTTGAATAGCATTATTTTTAGAATAAATGTCATCCTAAAAAAGAATCTGAGCATTGAATAATAATGAATAATGAGCATGCAATAACGAACTAGCACCAAAATATTGCAAACGGACCAGACATCATAATGAATCAGTATATGAAATTGGCCAATGAGTATCTTCTTATTGAAACTGATCATCATATTATAATTAATAAGCAATCTATAATGCCAAAATAACATCATATAATGTAAAATCAACATCATATAAGAATAAAAAAGGCATGTTATGCACGTCGCCATGTTTAGGCAGCTATGGAGTTCCATAATATTTGAAATACGTTCACATACGTTAAATATTATGACCATTATAAAGCAAACAAGATGTGTGTTTGTCAGAAACACAATGCCCCTTATTGCGCCGCTTTGAAAACAAAAAACTAAAAAAATGACCTTTGACCTTGAAGGATGACCTTGACCTTTCACCACTCAAAATGTGCAGCTCCATGAGATACACATGCATGCCAAATATCAAGTTGCTATGATCAATATTGCAAAAGTTATGACAAAACTTTAAGATAGGTTAAAGTTTTGGACAGAATGACAGACAGACAGACAGGCCAAAAAACAATATACCCCCTTTTTTTAAAGGGGGCATAAAAACAACAACAAAAAAGACATACATTTTGCCATTTTCTAGCCTTTATTTTTTTCAAGTCCATGGTGCCTATGCAAGAGCTGTCATGGCAGAAATCTGAAAGTAAACCCCTTCTACTATCAGAAATGCCATGATATCTCTTGCATAAGCACCACAAAGCAAGATTTTTTTTATTTTTGTATGCATCGTAAAATTAATAATTATATTGCACATTTATACATATATATACAAAAAGATAAGTATTATTATCTGGATATTGTCCAGATAAACAAGATTGTTCTAGATTTGACCTGGGGACCTAGATTTTTGATGCACATGACCCAGATATTGTCCAGATAATGTTTAAATATCAGAGAACAAAGATGGTTTATACTTGGTAGTGGTGGTGGTGGTGGTGGTGGTGGTGGTGACCATTGACCTAGTGACCTGAAAATCAATAGGGGTTATCTGCAGGTAATTACTAATGTCCCTATGAAGTTTCATGATCCCAGGCGTAAGCGTTCTTGAGTAATCATCCGGAAACCATTTTCCTATTTCTAGTAACCGTGACCTTGACCTGTGACCTTTGATCTAGTGACCTCAAAATAAATAGGGGTCATCTGCGAGTCATGATCAATGTTCCTATGAAGTTTCATGATCCTAGGCCCAAGCGTTCTTGAGTTATCATCCGGAAACCACCTGGTGGACGGACCGACCCACAGCGGGACCGACCGACCGACAGACCGACCGACATGTGCAAAGCAATATACCCCCTCTTCTTCGAAGGGGGGGGCATAAATGAGGTTAAGATATACATCTTGCACAATTCTCACAAATTTTAGGTTATCATTCTCATTTATGTCTAACTAATGATAATTATATGTATAAGCAAAGATTTAAAAAAAGAAACTGATATATAAGTTCATGAATCAATTTGCTATAGGAAAACGACGTTAACCGTTTAGATTGGACTTATACAAAAACAGCACCGTATAATTTAATAATCCCAACAAACCACAACATTCAACCAACAGTAATGAAAATCAATTATAAGAAAACCAACAACAATCCTCTCACCAACTATCCTTAATAAAATCCAAATCTAAACTAACAGCAATCAACCAATATCATCAACATTTATGATCAACAAACCTTCGAACAACCAAAGCAAACAACAACCAACAGCATTCAAAGTCAACAACGAAAAACAACAACCAGCAGTATTAAGAGCAAGCAACCAAAATCAACCAAAACCAAATAGTCTTTTGAACAAAATGAAAATAACTTATGATCCATTATGTACCTTTTGCAAACAAAGTGAGGAAAATTTAGAACATTTATATTGGGAATGTCAGATATCTAAAGCAATTATTGATGAAATGGTACCAGATCAATCTTTTCCTTTCATTAATAGGACAATTTTTCTCCTTGGATACTTGACAAAGTCTGCTTGTGCCATAAATAATGTTATTTTGTTTATAAAGCTATACTTACATAAAGCTATACTTACACAAGTGTAAAATAAATAAATGCATTCCAAGAAAAACTGGAGCCAAGAAATACATAAAGTACAATATGATAAATTGAAAAAAATAATTTTAATCCTTTGACATTGAATGGGAACTATTTAATATCATTGTCTCACAAATTTAGAATTTAATCTTAGCGTACAATTACTTAAATAAAATTAAATATAGGACCTATGCGTCATAAAATAAAATTGTAAACACCTAGTATTGTTTCGCTATGCCTTTTCATCTGTTATTACAACTTATACATCATTGTTTGTCTTCACTCACTGAAAAATGTCTATATACTTAAACGCAATAAGTAATGTTTGTATCTATGCCTTTTTCATCTGATAGTACAATTTATATGTCATAGGGTGATAATTTAAATATCGCAGACATTAATATGTATATCTGCAGGTAAACTCTAGTAATATAGTTATATATTCCTCATTATTCTTATTCTTCTTATTATTATTATAAGTATTAGTATTATTAGTATAATTAGTATTATTAGTATTGAAATGATACAATTCATGAATATCACATTGTTTGCATTGTTTGTATTGTTTAACGGCTTATCTTTTATTACCGGTTTATGTTGTTATTATGTTTATCATGTTATATTAAGATTTGTGCATTGCTGCAGATCATAACATTATCATCTAAGTCTGCAAACAATATAGTCAACGAAACCACCAAGTTTGTTGCTTGTCAATAAACCCACGAAGGGCTGACAAGGCCGGCGACATGTACATCCATGTTGATCTATACATACTGGAAAATGTCTCTTTGTTTTCTTCTATACTCCTTAAATGTTTTTCAACACAAAAAACATGCATTAGATAGCTAACCTCAGATGTGTTGCATATGTTATTCTTTTCATTTCTGATTGAATCACATGATTGTGTAATTGTTAATAATTGTACTATGTATTTTTTTTTTGCAATCTCAAAATAAAATGTGTTGAAAAAAAAAACAAGAAAAAAAAACATCAACCAAAACCAGTAGCAATACTTAATAATTACACACAACACGACATAGTCTGCACACTGATAAAAAAGAATAAGTATGTTTTATGTAAATATATACTGAATAAAATGCACATAAAAAGGACGGACTGATTTTAAGGTTGACTGATTTTAAGGTCGGAATACTTGACATTGTCTTTTGGCCTACTTAATACTGTTGAGTTATTGTGCCAAAGGGACTTTTCATTGCGATATTTTTGTATTTTTGTAAAATGTTATTAGTAGATTTACTGACAAGTCTGTAATAATTTGGGTAAGTTTAAATAATTCTTATAACATGGAAAAAATAACACTTAACAAATTTAACATAAACACATCTTGAGTGAAAGTGGACATAAATTTGGAAAAAATAACACTTCTCAGGGAATGAACATTACCTACATTAATTAGATTGGAAAACTATTTATAAGCTCAGAAAATATCTTTGATAAAAACTAGTTAAGTAAAACTAAACAAGTAAAGTACGATCGCAATGTAAAAGGAGCCGGGTCTGTTCAGTTTGTTTTTTTTTAGTACTGTTCATCTTCTGCTGTATGATTATGGATTATAAAGAAACTTGCAAGATTTCAGTAAAGCCAGAGGTAGTTGTATGATTATTGATTATAACCAAACTTACGAGCTTTCAGTCACTGCGCCAGAGGCTTGGGTATAAACAATAATCATACAACACAAAATAACAATGAATACAATTTACTGCAAGGTCCCAGGGCCCCCATTCAGGTCTCTTGGGCCTGGCAGGGCTAGCTACAGCTATACAGGGATTTGAGTTGTCCTTGATTTCAAGGACAAATTTAGCCCCGATGTGTTTAAGTGATAAAAGTGATAACCAAACCTCTGGCTTTACTGAAAGCTTGAAAGTTTCTTTATAATCAATAATCATACAGCAGAAAATGAACAGTACTTTAAAAAATAAAATAAAACATGAATAGACCCGGCTCCTTTGATATTACATGTCACATTATGTTTTGTTATTTTTCATAAAACAAAGATCGTACGTTACTTGTCTCATTTTACTTAAAATGATAAAACTAAAATTGAGTGGCCGAACATGATGATTAAATAAATTTTAGACAGGGCTGTATTAGTTTTTATGAACACAGCTTAAAATAATTGTTCAATATAACGAAAAATGCTTATAAATTTGTTAATTTTCATTGAAAAACATTGATTCTATTGTTTTACAAAATTCTATGCTATCCCTTGTTTTTCTACACTATTACTACTACACTTTGTTTGGAGTCCTTACCTTAAAAAATCCTACAACAGCAACGGTAACTTCTACACTGCAACTACTTATAATACTAACTGAATAATTTTTAACATAAGTTTTCATTTATTTTTTCAACAGCTACTACTACTGATGTTGCTGCTGCTGCTGAAACTGCTTTACAATACACATATTTCAAGAAACCAATTCTACATACTACAACATCTGACAAATCATCCCAGCAGTGATATTCAGTTAAGCCCTGCCTGTTTTTCTGAATCTGATAACCTTTTAGGATATTTGTAGTAATATTTCCTTTTAATTAACAATGTTTTTTGGGTGAAATTTATGTTACGTACTGACATTAATGTTTGAGAAAAATGACATTTGCTTTGAAAGATGTTTAACGAGGAAATGTGCAATATATATGTGAAATTTAATGCAGTAATTGACTTTAATTACAGGTTACAGCTATTTAAGAGAAAATGGATTGAATGGCCTAGGAAGGCCATTTAAGTCACATCTTGCCTTAAGAGTTTTTTAATTTAATCCATCATGTGAAAATGTTGTCAGTACATGTACATTATTCATGGTAAATGGAAAATCAGCCAAACGGATGAATAACAAGTTCTTGTCTGAAACAAACTACATAAATTAATCTAAAGTGTATGTAGTGGGTGTGTGAATATTTGGGGGTACATCATTCAATCAAAGCCGTGGAGGTTTAATTGTATTTATTGACGCTGACCAATATAGCCATGACGGAAAAGACCTACACAAAACAATGACAATATTTTACGAACAGAACAAAACAAACGATACTACGAAATATGAATTAAATTAACTTCACATTAATTAAACTAATTGACGCACATTTCATAATGCAATAATACACAATGTTCAATAAATGAAAACTGTTTAACTCACCAGGTTGGAATAAAACAACTACTATGGACTTGCGTCCACTAGACGGTCTTGGCAAATGCAAGCGTGGTCAGTAATTTCATAATGAAATCAACAGGTACATTTGAATGACCAATGAAAATCTTGCAACAGATCAATTCTAAATAACGATTGGACATGACCACAATTGCACGAGCTTTCATGGGTGAACGAACACTGGCGAGAGGACGAAATTCACACAAAGAAGTACATGTATGTTATATGAAAAGGGAGGTAACAAATTGACCTGTACTACATGTAATTTAAATTATACAAAGCCTTTGTTTAGTGTAAAAAAAATATCAAATTGAACAAACAAAGATTGAGTAATGCAAGGTAATCCAAAATGGACAATTTGTTTAGACCTTAAACTTCCTTGCGAGAACAAATATATACATTTTATAGAATGCTTTTATCTACCACACATTACCATCCTTAAAAATGACCAAACGATGACATTTATTGATTTCACAAACAATGTTTTAATGAAGACATTTAATTATATGTAATACAATTATATTAAATATTGTGTTCAATGAACAAACTGGAACAAATACCTAAATGGTACCCTGATTATTTGACTAATTAAAAAGTTTGTTATAATATATCAGGGTTAGTGGTTGCTAATGTTTATTGGATAAACATCCATTAATTAGTGGCAGTGAATTTAAAAGTAGTTATAGATCAATAATCAGTATTTAAAATACATTCTTAAGAAAACTAAGTTCTGTACAAAAAATCCTCAATATGTATAACAGTCAAATTTAGTCCATTTAATTCCCATGATATTATGTTTTGTAAAAACCCAAAATGCAGTACTCATGTTTAAAGATAAAATCAATTTCTAACCATAAACGTAGAATATGTTTTATCAAACTAAATTTAATAAATCAAAATGACAAATTTCTTGATCAAAATGGGCAGGAATAAAAAAACATTTATGCAGAGGCGCTCAGTGTAAGCCAATATTATCATGTAACCTTTTCTAATAACTTTTCATGTAAATGATCAGAAATGAAATAGCAAAATGTTTTATGTTCACATTTTTAATCAGATCAATTGAATAGTATAAATAAAATATTTCCAATTTTAATGTTTCAATTAAGCTCAATTATTTTTTACTCTGCTTTTCTTTTTTAAGCATGAGACGGAGTTTTATAATTAATTAGACCTTGTTGTTGGAAAACTGCTCATAATGCATATGCTTAAAGTTTTGTTCCAGATTAGCCTTTGCAGTCCATACAGGCTAATCAGGGACGACACTTTTCGCTTTTATGGTATTTTTTGTTTGAAGGAAGTCTCTTCTTTGAAAAAAAATCCAGTTTAGGCGGAAAGTGTTGTCCCTGATTAGCCTGTGTGGACTGCACTAGCTAATCTGAGAAACACTTCACGCACATGTATTAAGCCCAGTTTTCCCAGAACTCAATTAATAATTAAACTTCAGTTATAAATATTGGTACTTTTGTCTTGGAATGTCTTTCAGCGCTGGTTGTGCCATGAAGTGCAGAGTTGAGTGCCTTACCACTTTGTTATTGGGTGCATTAAAACTTATATGGTCGACCATCTCTTCTATCCTTAACAACATCAATGACTAACCTACATGAATGTGCCAAGATGCCAAGTGATGCCAGCGTAGCAAGCCATTCCAAGCATTTATGTAGTAGTTGGTAAGTGAAGTTTGATTGTTTTATTCCTGTTTAATATGTTTGGAGATCATAACATAAACATAATAAATGACAGACATTCCCCTATTGACATTTTTTCCAGTGGAAAGTATTTCTGGTAGATTTTTTTAAAAGATCAGTCAAAATTCTTAATAGAACAAGCAAATTCGTTGAATTGAAATCCCCCGCCAATTAAGTGCTTTGTCACAGGAAAAAGCATTTTTTCAAGATACAAAGGGCCATAACTCCGTTATTAATAGATGGTGTACAATGCCATTTGGTGTGCATCAATCTCTTATCCATATATATACTCATACCAAGTTTCAATGAAATCCGCCAAAGCACTTTCAAGATAATGCCAAAATAATATCCCTCCTCCTTTGGCGGGGGGGGGGAAAAAAAAACAAA